>RHLP01000233.1:0-75902 GCA_003719405.1 Aspergillus incahuasiensis | reverse complement strand
CTCCCCCTCCCCCTCTCCCTTTCCAGCATCACCCGGCGCATCCCCTCCATCTGCATCCCCGCACCGGCACCGCTATACCCACGACTACGCTCATACCACCGCTCCGCGAAAATGGCGCTCAAGGTAAGACAGTGCACTGAATTGGATTTTATCACATCGTAGCGTATCGCGCGCAAAGCTAGATTCTAACCCCGCCCAGGCCCTCAACTCCAAAGACGCCGCCTCGCTGGACGAGGACCTCATGAGCGTCGGCGGCTTCTCGCTCGACCAGCTGATGGAGCTGGCGGGGCTTTCGGTGTCGCAGGCTGGTGAGTCTACCTACTACTGCATTCGTTGTCGACGATGGATGAGCTTAGGGCGGGCTTAGCCTAAGGCCATCAGATTGTTAGAGAGATAGGCTAATTGAATGTAACGCGGTCCAGTCTACCGCGTCCACCCCCCAAGCGCAGGGAAGAACGTGCTCGTTATCTGCGGACCTGGGAATAACGGTATGCTCCCTAGTACATAGCATAAGCCCCCGGCTCCTACTCCCACCTCCCACCTCCCCTACCTACCCAGCAAGCAAGCAAGCAAGCAAGCACTCTCCTCGCAACAGATAAGATACTAAGCACAAGCGCCCGAACAGGAGGCGACGGGCTCGTCGCAGCGCGACACCTCGCACACTACGGCTACACCCCTACAATCTACTACCCGAAGGGCGGCAAAAAGGAGCTGTACAGCCGGCTCACGACGCAGCTCAGCGCGCTCTCGATCCCAATCCTCTCGTCGTCATCCGAGTTCACCTCCGCGCTCGACAACGCCTCGCTCATCGTCGACGCAATCTTCGGCTTCTCCTTCGGCGGGCCTCTGCGTGATCCCTTCCCCGAGATCATCGCCGCCATGGAGAGCGCGTCCGTCCCCGTGCTTGCCGTTGACGCGCCGAGCTCGTGGGACATCGAGAGCGGGCCGCCGGCGTCTGGGCCCGGCAGTAAGTTTATGCCGGAGTTCCTGGTTAGTTTGACGGCGCCGAAGCCGTGCGTGAAGTTCTACCGCGGCAGGCATTTTGTCGGTGGGAGGTTTTTGACAAAGGAGGTTGCGGCTAAGTATGGGCTTACCGTGCCGCAGTATCCTGGTGTTGACCAGGTTATGGAGGTTGGGGTTGATGCGGAGGGGAGGCTTTGAGGTGGGCGTCCCTTTTCTGAACTTCAGGATGGGATTGGATGTTGGTTAGGGCTACGGTGGTATGTCTGGTGATGACATGGCTGTGCTCAGGAGAGATAGAGGCTCATCGGAGTGCTATTCATGTTCAAGATCAAGCTCTACGTTCAGGCTCAATGCCCCCGTCAAAGTCTTACAGATACATAAGAAACGTGATGTTGGCTCAAGTGAATTGTCAGGATAATGGACGCGGTCCGGCGTCATCGGAACTGTCAATACTGGCTAATCAACAAAATCTATCTGATGTTCATAGCGGCGTGAAAACTGAAACCAGTCAGGCTTGCCGTCAGAGTAGAGGACGGACTGTCCATCTACGTCAGAGAGTCTTTGATCTCCGCGACAATGCCCTTGACTCTTGGCTCCCTTCCGAGATTAGAACCTGAGATGGTCTGCAGACTTGCCCCAAGATCGTACACGTCTTTAGCAGCCTCCTTCACTTCACTCGCCAGCTCCTTAACCAAAGTCCCCAAGGCAACAAGACTGCGATAGACTGCCTCCGAATCTTTCTCGCTTGAGAGCATCCGAGTCAACTCTTCGAGAAGTATCAAGCCCCGTTGGCTAGACTCGACGCTTGTACTCCTCCCTTCGGACGTCGAAAATACAGCCATGTTGATGTAGAGAGTCGCTACCGCGATGGTGAGGTTGCGATTTGGTGACGATCCGCTGTTTGCTAGGCATGTCTTGATGGCAGGGATGATCTGATCGAATTGGTCAATGACGAGGCCGCGACCGGCATCGGTTTCAAACAGATTGGCGAGCATCCGGACCGAAAGCATCGCATTGTTGACGTTCACCGGGGCGTCGAAGATTCCACTCCCGATTATTCCGTTGACCAAATCCTTACCATCGTAATCTGCCGTGGCCGTCACAGGAGTAGCGGCAGCAAATAACCGGAGGAGATCAAGGCCAGGCAACCTATTCGCTGCTGGCCAAGTTGTAACAACCTTGAAAAGTAGATTCACGCCTGCTCCCACGGCCGCCGGGTCTTTCAAACTGCCCGAGGTTTCCAGCTCATTGCAAAGAGAGACTATCGTCTCCAATTCAGAAGGACTCAGGGACACATCTTTCGAGCCGTCTGATACAAGCTTATCATTTAGCTCGTTTAGCTTCTTGGGGATCGCCTTGAAATTGGCAGACTTGATAGATAGATAGGTCTGTTGTGGAAGTACTTTGGGCCGCGATTCAGGAACGGCTGCTGACTGAGAGCCATCTCCGGGTCGGTAGCGTTTATCTTGGCCCCATGGATCAGAGCCGCCTGTTGCAGGCTCCTGACTGGCCTGTCCAATAGTCGCGCCCTGGGTATTTTGAACGATGAACTGAGCGACTTGGTCAAGGTAACTCATCGGCAATTCGTTGTCGCCAATAAATTTGGTCGCAGCTTCGTATGGGTTTTGAGAGAGGTTATAGGGTAGTTTGAGAGGAGGTTTACCATCCTCGACGTCGACATCGAAAACAAAGTCGTAATCCTGCCCCAGGTATTCGATCTTCCTTCCGCTGCTGCCTGCAGAGTCCACCACAGTGCCTACCGATTCCCATCTTCCTAGAGCGGATGACCATGTATGGGCGGTAATGTTGCCGTTCGCTTCACGAATCATTTGCACCTGACCGTCTTTGGTGCCAGACTTTTGCTGCAAGAACTCTGGACCAGGCAACTGCTCCTTGTTTATCTTTCCGACCTGCTGCTCGGGGATTGCGGACTCCTTGACAGTCGTCTCGAATTGTCGCATCACCTCTGCGCTCGCATGTCTCTCTGGAGACCTAGTGAAAACCCGGGTTACTCGATCGCTTGCTCCGGTCACGATATCGCCGTTCTCTGGACAGACCGCGACACCCCAGACCGAAATCGCAGGGTGGGTGATGGTCTGTACACACTGCGTACCATTCCATACCCGTACTGTCCGATCCTCCCCAGAGCTGACAAGCTCCCCAGATGGCAGAACTGCCAACGAATAGATGAAACTTTCGTGGCCGTGAAGCTCCGCAACTAGTTCTCCTTGTAGCGTATGAAGACGAATTACGCCATCGTTGCCTGCAGAAGCGAATTGGGCCCCACTAGGGTGTGAGGGTGGCAGTTTGCACAGAGCTCGAACGACATCCCGAGACCCTTTGATACTCTTCAGCAGCTTTCCAGAAGAGTTGAATATCCGGATTATCTTGTCCGCGCAGCCTGTCTTCTGATTAGCGCTATTATCCGGAGTCTGGTTTTAGGCGGGTTACCTGTGATTATTGTGTTCTTATCATAGGCCAATACAGCCCAAACGCTCCCTTCATGGTCCTCCAGCACAACCTCGGTTTCCCATTTTCCAACTCTCCAGAGACGAGCAGTAGAGTCCCAGCTCCCACTGACTACCCATCCGCCTTCCGGGCACACATCCAGTGCACATACCGTGTGAGCATGGCCTAACAGCATACCATCCGCATTGTCATTTGACGTCTTACCAGGTTGTCTGGCTTCGATGATTGTGTCCTGACCTCCAGCGAGGACTAATCCGTCGGGAAAGTCTGACGTGGGTGGGTAATATGCTATGGCGTTGATGAATGCGGAACCATGTGAGACGATAGTGTAGTCATATGTCGGAGGCGGGCTCGATACAAGCTTCCAAAGCCGGACGGTCGCATCTCGAGAAGCAGAGAAGACAGCTTTGGAGTTAGGAAAGACCACAGCACGGACCTGGGGGAGATGGAAGAGTTAATGTCAAATTTGTTGAACTCAAGGATGTCGTTGCGGTGTCAACACTGGGAGCGGGGAGCTATCTTACATCATCGCCGTGGCCCTCCAGGGTAGTGGAGATCTTGAACTCAGGCATACATAAAAAGAAAGCAGGGTCGTAGACAAGGGTCGTGATTGGGGTTGAGATGTAGGAGTATGATCAATGGACCAAGAAGGAGAGAGGTTCACAGGACGAAGTGAGGAAGGTGATGAGTCCGATAGGAACCCCGGCTGGACTACGGGGACCTGGCTCGCGCAGCCCCAGCGATCTCCAAGGAAAGAGGGGCGTCATGTGGGCGGTAAGCCGTCGAGGCCAGAAGCTGCTAGAAGTGCAGATGAGTAATCATTCAGCAGGGCAGCTGCTTTGGGGTAGTGAGTGATAAGTGTCATGGGAGGTTACATACGGGTTTCAAAGAATTAGTTCTAGTTTGTTGTCTACAACAACGCTTCTGGCCATGGCCGTTACGCAGTAATCGTGCTGTCGAAGTATACACTCACGTGCCAGGCCACTAGCTGTATCGGGACGCCACTAGACCCATCAGGACTAGCGTCCTGTCTCCGCCAGCAACGGCGATTCGGACGGCACAAGCTTCAAAAGTTGCCTTCGTGATTCTGTCTGGGTCGGAGTCTCCGTTCCCTCAAATCAGTCTATAGAAGGTGTCGCTGCAGGTGGCCGGTACCGTTTTGTCATTGTCTTTTTATCATTCCAGCTTTCTTCGCCCTAGGATCTGCTCGCTACTTCTCCGCGACTCGCCATTCTCTCCACTCCGCCGCCGTCATTTATCTACAGAACCCCGCCCTCCAGAGCTGATGACTTGACGAGACCGACGAATTTCCTTCTGTATTTGTAGTAATTCATCTCTCGCGTCATTCGAAATACTTGTGCAAATACGTTTTCTTCGTCGACAGGTCTCGGCTGATCACTGGGTTGGACATCTCATTTCTGCTTTTGTAACGGCCATTCTGGAATTGATATCCTGTTTTTCGCTCAAACTTTGGTTTCATCATGGCTTCAGGTATACCGGAAGCGCGTTCCGCCAGTACTCCTTCCATTGCTGACTGGCGACTTCAGATATCCCTAAAGTTGTGCCTTTGACCTGTCACGGTCACTCCCGTCCGGTGCCCCATATCAGTTTCTCGTCCACGGTGGAAGATGACCAGTACTACCTTGTTTCAGCTTGCAAAGGTCTGTAGCGCCCCTAGAGCACGATTTGGGCGCCATTGACTCGACTTCCCTAGACAATAATCCTATGCTTCGCGATGGTATCACCGGTGATTGGTATGCCTTACTCTTCCAATGCCGGCTTGTTTACCTCGGTAACAGCTCTGACTCTTAACTCAGGATCGGCACCTTTCTCGGACACAAAGGAGCGGTATGGCAAGCTCGTCTTTCAACCGACGCAAACATAGCCGCAACTGCTGCTGCGGATTTCTCCGCGTGAGTCTACCCTGTGCGCCCCGTGATCCATACATAACCTGAAATTAATCGTCTCTTTCGCATACAGCAAGGTCTGGGATACCCATACTGGCGAATGCCTCCACACTCTCCAACACGCCCATATCGTCCGAGCGGTCGCCTTCCCGCTCCAACCCTCGCCGCAAGTCCTCGCAACCGGCGGCTATGAGAAGAAACTCCGCATATTTGACTTGACACGCAGCGGCGGCAGCGGCAGCAACAGCTCGTCGCCAACAGCCCCCTCAGCACCCACAACAGAAGATGGGTCCTCCTTGGCGACAAGCTACGAAATTGGCCCCGGTGCCCACAGCGGCACCATCAAATCCATCATCTGGAACCGCGACTACAACATCCTCACAACCGCCGCTGACGACCGCAAGATCCGTTGGTGGGATCTCCGCTCCCGCCACCCAGTCGTCGAATACCCCGTCGAAGGCAATATTGGTAGCTGCGAACTGAACACCCTTGCAACCCGACCAAATGACACTGGTATCCTCTCTGTCGCCGCCGGGAAGAGCGTCTACCTCTTTGACGGGCATGCGCCGGGAAGACTCCTCAAGAAGATTGATTTCCGGTATGAGGTTGCCAGTGCCGCCGTGAACAATGACACGGCTCGCTTGGTCACCGGTAGTGCGGATGATACCTGGGCGCGTGTGTACGACTTGCACACGGATGAAGAACTCGGTATGTTCCCCTCTTCTCTTCCTCCAACCCCTTCTAGTCTTAATGGAAACTCGCTAACACACAACAGAAGTCCAAAAGGGCCACCACGGCCCCATTTGGTCAGTCAGCTTCTCGCCTGATGGTAAATTGTACGGCACAGGTAGTGAGGATGGAACGATTAAGCTTTGGAAGGCGTGCAGGGAGCCATACGGTCTATGGCGCTGAACTCGCACCAATAGCTCTGAGCTAGTACGGAAAGTGTATAGTCATGTTTATAATAAGATTATAATACCAGCCGGCATTGGTCCGATTCCTTCGCGTTGTTGCGCAGGATCTCCGTTGAGAAATGATGGATAAGTCTGGCGAAATGAACGTCAATAGAGATGAGATAGTATTGAAACCTCTAAGCTGGAATCCGGAGTTGAAACGGCGCGACTTTTGGCTATGGAAAATGCCGCCTAGATAGCTACTCACTCGACAAACAGCAGGATCAAGATGCTGGCCCGCATTGCAAAATCCACTCTATTCAATCATGTCGATATCGTCATCTCCAGCCGGCGCCGTGGCCGCGGGCGCAGCTGCAATAGTGGGCGCAGGCTCTGAGGCCGCTTGTTCCGGCGCAGCGGCTTGTTCAGTCGCGCCGGCAGCAGCACCACTTCCCCAGTAGTCTTCCATCTCCTGATCGAGCTCCTCCTGTGTCTTCTTGGGTCGCACATTGCCGCCACGACGGCCTTCTCCTCCTCTATTCTCGCCGCCCTGTCGTCGTCCCCCGCCACCGCCACCGGCACGGCGCGCGGGGGGTTGTTGGCCTGGGATATAGCGATCGATGTGATCGGGTGCGGGCTTGGAGACGTCGCTGCGGCGGTGGCTTCCGCCGGCACCTCCTGCGCGACGGCCGCGACGACGGCGTCCGGCGCCTTCAGCGCTTTCGCTTCGGCTTTCGGGGCTCAAGCTGCGGGCATCGCGGGGTCTCTCAACACGGTCAAAGAGGCTTCCCCTTGGCTTTTCTGCGGTATCGAATGGATTCCGGTCTCGTCGGGGGGCGGAGGAAGCGATCGAGAGACGAATGGGCTGTCCTTTGGCGTTGGCGCCGTCGAATTCTTGTATCGCGGTTCTCGCATCGCTGTGGCGCTTGTACGTAACGTACGCGACGCCTTCGGAGCGTCCAGCGCGGTCGTAGACAAGGGATACGTTCGAGATGGATCCGATTCGGCAAAATAGCTCCTATTGGAGGAAATTGGTTAGAAGGTGTAAAACCAACGCAGCGCTGAGTAGCATACTTCAAGGTCGGTCTCTGTGATATCGTAATGAAGATTCTCAATGCGAAGTCTGGTTCCCGCAGACACGCCACTAGCATTCGTTTAGCGCTGTCGCAGTTCAAATCTATCTAAACAACCATACCGCTCGGGGGAATGGGAGTATCGGTCGGTGCGGTTCCGTCGTCCGCCACGGGAAGGACGTGCTGGATACATTGTAAGGAGCGACGCCACGGAACGAGCAAGTTGCGTCGTTGGGGTATTTTGAAAACATACTGTCTCGGTCGTCTTCATATTTGTCGTGGACCCAATCACTATTCCGCGGAAAGGACGAGTTAGCAAACCAAGACCAAACCGCAAGGTTCTCGTCCTCCTAAGTCGGCATAGGCAGGGCGCAACTTACAGATCCAGATCGACGCGCTCATCTCGATAAGGCTGTTGTGATCAGAACAAAGATAAACAAGGTCAGCCCGAAATCTATCAGGTGTTATGAAACTGCTGCATCGTGGCGATTTCCGTAGCCTTCAGGTCTTTCCGAAGGACAACACACGGGGAGCACTGGTTTCTTTTTTGCTTATGGCAATGCGGAAGCAAGGCGCGAAAGAAGAGGATCAAGAGGAGGTAGAGGAGGAGGAAGGACCTAAGTAGTGAGAAGCAGCGGGTTAATTACGGGACAAACTCAGTGCGACGTATGTGCTGGGCGCCAGCTCTGGAAGGGTGTACCTTTTTTACGCCATTTGTGCGGCGACCTTGGTTGCGAGGACCTCTGTTCTGGCCGCGATTCTGCCTCTGCTAATGGGACGTCAGCGACCTGGGGTCAACAGGAGAAGACAGCCGCGGAGGTTGCGGACTGACTGACCGGTCTTTCGGCGATGATTTCGTCTAAGCTGCGATCCATTTTGACGTGTGGTTGAGTGTTCCGGGAATGAGAGAAAGTATACGGTCAAAGTAAAAAATATAGCGGAATTCGTAACTCAACTGACAAGTGGAAAGATATCAATGGAGGTATGAGACAGGAGTGTAGTCGGGATAGGAGCTTAAGTTAGAGGCGCAGGCAATGTCACGTGGTTTGTCCACGTTAGATCAATGCCCGACTAAGTCAAGGGAACCTACAGCGGCGAATCGTTTAACTTGAATGTGTTTCTTATTTCTTTTTCGAGTTCACCACAGTCTTGGGGTAAGGATGTATACACAATGCAAGCGACGCGAGAACTCGGAGGTAGATAAGAAACGCAATGAACGCAGAAGCCCTTACAATGCATTGTCGGCAATCGCCGCCCCAAACAAACCGCCATTGAGCTCCACCCAACACCTGTACAATAAACAAGAAAGGTAAAGTAAGAAGAAGGGACGGTGAAATTATGTCCCCATCAATCGCTGCCATTAACAGGGGCTTGGGCGGAGTTTTCATTCATCATCTTCTCCATGAAGCTGATGTAGTCATATTTCGGGAGCTCTCTGTCTTCTAGCAGGTCTGGACCTTCATGCTGAGGCATAGTCTGGACGAGGTGTTCAATGATTTCGTCCGGGATGAGAGAGTGTCGAAGGTCAAGCTCTGTGACGTATGGCTGCAAAAGGTCAATGTGAATCCTAACCATTAGTTGGCGAGAGTAACATACCTTGCCATCGGCAACCTCTCGGAAGCTCTGGAATACCTGCTCCGCAGTATTCTGATCTTCTGTTACGCTGACCATAAAACGAATAAACTGCTCGAAACTGACGCCGCCACCCTGGGCGAGTCTAGCAGGACCGCACGTTTCCACGTACACCTGGTGCATTTCCTCCTCGTCATATACAAGACCCAAACTAGCAAGGGCGGCTGAGAATTCAAGTTCCTGAAGCGTGTTGGATGAGTCGCGGTCAAAGTGTCGGAATACTGATTCAAACTCTTCCAACTGGATGGGAGTAAGGTTGGTCATGTTCCGCGCAACGAGTTGATTGTCCAGGAAAGCCATCTTCTTAGATATACTCGATTTGACGAGACTCAGCTCGTAGGCCAGCTCGTCCAATGTATAAGTTGTGTAATCATTTTCTTCAACGTTTGCCTCCTGGCACTGCTCATCAAGTTCGGCAATGGTCTCCAAAAAAGCATCAAGGGGAGGTAAGCTGTTGTTCAGTCGTTTAACATGAGCCAATTGATCCTCAACATCTCCATCGAGCCCTGAGATTGCAAGAGACAACGTCTTCAGTGTCAGCGCAAAGTCGTTCGCCTTATCCGCGAAGGAGCGGCGCAGGGCATTTTTGATGTCTCGGATGGTTTCGTTGATGAGCTGACTGCGTTCATGTTCGTCGCGGGTAAGACACTCCCACTCCTGGTCGCATGCTTCGGAGGATAACTCTGGCGGAGGGTCGTAGGCGCGAAGGCGATACGTGCTGAGCTTCGTTTTGATATTACCCAAGAGAGCCGCGAGGTCCGACTTCTCCGCCACCCATTGGCGTTTCTGGTTCCGCTTATACATGGCAAATTGGGAGGCCTGCTCCTTTGCATCCTTGTATGTTCCTTCGAAAGATGCGTTCTTCCACTCTTCGCGCTGAACCCGGATCAATCGCAAGAGCTCCCGCATCCTCTTCTCGTAGGAATTCTGCATCTCCCATGCGCCGTGCATGTTGTTGACAAACTTCTCCACTCGGCGTCCCGCATTCTCTACCCTCTCAAGCTGAGAAAAGGCGTGGAACCAGTAGGCAATATATGTCATCAAAGATCGTTCGTCGGGTCTGGCAACATCGCAAACGTCGTCAACATCGAGCAAATCAGGGATACCAACTTCGTTCGCCGCGATCTCGAAAGCAAGCTTCATATTCCCTCGGTGGTCGTTCTTGTCTAAGGAGTCGTAGTCGATCAGATCCGGACGGTGGATATCTAGAAGCGCACAGAATGCCAGGCCGTCGTTCCAACTAGTGGAAAAGTCTCGAACCTCCACGCCCTCATAGCAAGCGGTCTTCCTTTGACACCACAACAGGAGACCGGCCTTGGCTGTCATGCCCTCCTCGTTGATATCGCTGATAGTGAACCGAAGAATAAGCGTCCAGATCAGACCGAGGATGATCTTCTGGTTACCGTCAACAATATCCTCCGCACCAATATTCGTCATCTGAATCCCCCTCCCCTTGATGAAGTCCAGACTCTTGTTGACATTCTCGAACTTTTGCACTCGAAGTTTTGGGTTGGCGGCATATCGACCGAGCGAGTCTCCGCCGAGGATCTCGAGGAGATGAATAAGGGTTACCTATTCGACGACAAGGATCAGCGATATGAGCTTTATCCGGAACAAAAGATGACTTACGCCGCTGGCAAGTTCCTGCACCAGATTATTTACGAAAATGTCCCGCACTTTCAGCTTGTTGTTGAGCCTGTCATGCGAAAAATGTCAGTTGGTCCGGATTGAAATGGTGAGAGCGATGCGGTTGCTCAGTCCCAAGTACAAGGAAGATACCAGAAGGCTGAGACCCAGATCGAGGGGGCGGAGGGGTGGGATTGCGGTGGACGGACCATTTTGTGAATGTCTTCTGTTGCACATTAACCCATGACTCGTCGACCGTCAGCATGATGAGCGATATGCAAGACCGAGGACATCCAGGATATGCGAGAAAAATGTATCTATCGTGTGATGCGGTTGTTTTTAGCAATCGAGGGGATACAGCAGAGCTATCGGGTTGCTATTGATAGCGAGGATCGCCGGGATGAAAAAGGGCAAGATCTTCGTCGAGATCAGAGACAGACTGAGATAAGGAGCGAGTGTTCAGTCGTACTCGGGCAAAGACAGGAGTGTGAACGGGAAGCCGACTGGGGGATGAAAGGAGTTCTCAATCGAGTTAATTAATTGATCGGAGTCCAAGGGGTTCGTCCGGCGAGGATGTCAACACTATCCTTCCCCTCGGCCCCCACAGCAACCGCTGCCCGGCATTCTTTGGGTTGCGGTTCTGCCTCTGATCCTTGGGTTGCAGTGAGGGGATACCGACATTTTGATCATTGAGTCTCGTGCAAAACGCAGCTATAACCTATATTGCTTATCTAGTGGAATTGGTTTCTAACAAAGCCGGCAACGGTTACTTGCATTATACGGAATACCCCCAAAGCCCACTGCCTGCATGATAGTACAGATATAGTGCCTATTTTTGGCATCGTCCATGTATCCCGACAATGGGACCATCCTCAGTTCTTGGATTTTTCACCGATTGACGGCGTGCAAGCCCAACCAGAGCCTCGCGGTCAGTACTGCCCGACAAAAGGCATCCTCAAAGCATCTCCGCTGCGGATTGTATGCAGATACTTGACCGTATCATTGATGTCTGTCTATTCTGGCCCAATGAACTCAGTTGATCATCGCTTCCTCCATATGAGCTCCTTAGATATAGACCAGGCTAGACTCGGCCGGACTCCGTTCATCACCCACATCTCAAAAAACAATATGGTGGAGTCAGCGCGACGGTAATGTAAGTGGCTGGAGGCTCTTTGGCTTCATCATACTCCGGAGTAAGAACGGCTGGCCGATCATTCGGCCGTCGGTCAGTTTCATCGGTCGAGGGTGCCTGGCACAATACAGGAATTGTTGCTCATATTCCAAGAGTAAGCACTTAAATAAATCGACGCCGGCGCGGCGTGGCCCTCACGATGTCCCTTCAGCTGTACAGCTTGAACAATGTTGTTTTTTGGTGGTTGTACGTCGAAATAAGCCCAGGGTATGCCGTACATGCTTTAACGTACGAGCCTCGATAGTAAAGCCCTCATGCTTCAGTACCCTAAGCAGGTCCTCCTCTTTAAGGCCAAATTGAAAGAAAAGAACCTTGATGCGAGCATGTAAAATTTTGTCGGAGGTTGCAGTGTGATTGATCTTTCGGATACCCCAGCTTTGAAGTCGTTTATAAAGCGTACCGACTGTAATTTTAAGAGAGTACCGTTGCAAAAGCAGATCCACTAAGGTCTCTGCAGTCATAGCCTGCGTAGTATAAAGATCAATAATCTCTGCCTTGTACGGCTCAAGATTTATAGAGGGACGACCTGCAGGCATGGTAGTTGGAAGGTTGAAGTTGCAAAGAAGTTAATCTTAGGGAAGCTCGGATGAGCTGTGTACTCTTAGTCCTAACCTCTTACAAGGTACAATACGATCAATCAATACCTCTAGGCGGTTGAGGAGGCGGTAGACAGTATTCACAGGGTAAAATCAATTTATTAGCATTCCGCGTACTAGTACTGTACACTCGATGGGCAATCCAAAGCGTCTCTCAAGATCAGGCTTGGGCTCCAGAGCCGAACAAAAGTCGCGGTTCGAGTCGAGGCGTGCCAGAGAAGAGAATCGAAAATGAAGACAAAAAGCGAATGTCCGGTATGATTAATAATAATGAACTGCACTGACCCTATGTGAGTCAACCAAAAAATTGCGCCATCGCAAGCAATGAAACGGGCGTATGATATCATGGAGAGCAGCGGGGCCGCAGCCGAATTTCTCCCCGCCTGACGTCCATATCACCTCGTCACAGCCCACGCGAAACCACGTTCAGACCATAACTTTCTTCTTCTAGACTCTCCATCAACTCTATCAATCAGAACAATTGACAAGTCACGAGCCATGTCAAACAGCTTCACTATCACTGACCTCCTACCTCTGCCGAACTCGTCGGTCAAGATCCCGCGACTCGGGTTCGGAGTCTATCGCTCACCAGCGGCGCAAACCAAGAAGTCAGCTCTCAAGGCTCTTGAGGCGGGATACCGACACATCGACACTGCGCAGTTCTATGCGAACGAGAAGGAGGTTGGCGAGGCGATCCGGGATTCCGGTCTCCCTCGCAGCGAACTTTTCGTGACCACCAAGATCCTTGCCCCCGCGGGTTCGCCTGAAGAGACCTATAAGAAGATCGTCGAGAGTGTGGATAAGATTGGCGGCAAAGATGGATACGTCGACCTCTTTTTAATACACAGCTCGAGCTCCGGATCTTCAGGCCGGAAGGAGCTGTGGCAGGCCTTGGAGAAGCTGCTGGAGGAAGGCAGGACCAAGGCTATTGGCGTCAGCAACTTTGGTGTGAAACATATTGAAGAATTAAAGGAGTTTGCGAAGGTCTGGCCGCCGCATGTAAACCAGATTGAGGTGGGCTCCCCCATTGACCCTTCGGAGAAAAGAGACACATGCTAATATAAATATCGCAGCTTCATCCTTGGAGCCAACAACGGGTGATTGATCAGTACTGCAAGAAGAACGGCATAGTCGTCGAGGCCTATTCGCCAATCGTTCGGAATTACAAGGCTAACGACCCTACCCTGGTCGAGGTCGCCAAGAAGTACAACAAGTCGACACAGCAAGTCCTGATACGCTACGCATTGCAGAAGGAGTGGGTGCCGCTACCGAAGACGGATAATCCGGAGCGCATTGTGTCCAATGCTGATGTATTCGACTTCGACATCACCAGTGAGGACATTGCCATGTTGGATGGACTGGATCAAGGAAGTGCTGGAGCCATTGTGGAGGCTGTTGAGAACGAGTAGACCGTTTCAGCGAGAGTTTATAGTATTAATGCAATCCGAGATTTAATAGTCTGGTCTTTGCATGAGAAACGCGTTGACCGACTGCAGCGTGCTGCGTGAAGGATTCACGTCGTGTTTCGATGACACGATCCAAGCAAGGCGTTGTCGGATGAATTGTTTGCCTATTGTTTGTGTTCGCGGTCCGACAAACTTGCCTATAGCAGTCAGATGGGGTAGAGCAAGAGGCTAGTGAAGTGACTTACCAGCATCATTGTAAAACAAGCAAATAATGGTGAGCAAGGTTCCGGCGGAAAGATCCTTCCCAGACTCACACATCACAAGGAGGGATTGTGCCGGATTGGAACCCAATTGCGAGCCAACAAAATCCCGAACCTTGTCCAGATGGTTTCGTAGGTCACGACCGCCTTGTTTTGAGGATATACAGCCAAGATTCAGGCGCTTCGGGTTTTCCTCTGTAACCTCTGCAGTGCTGTTGCAGTCGATGACAAGGTCATACTGACCATTGTCAGCGAACGCCGGATCTGCTTGGCTTATATATAAATTTTGAGATGGCGCAATACATGTTGCTTGCTGGTCAGAGCTTTGCTGGCGGTGTTCTCGCGTCAGATCTCCAATTACCTGGGGCAAGTCCTCCTCTGTCTGTGACAGGAGAGCCGACTTGTGAGCCCAGAAGACGGGTGGTGTGAGACCATGGGCCCAGGCTTCGCTGTCATCCCCTGCGCCCTGGATATACCCACCTTCGGAAATTTCAGCTCCATGGACCCGTTTGGAAGCCGAGCATAGAACGAAAAGATGGTGGTCTTTCCCTTTGCCCAGGTCTGTTGGGTGAAAGTACGTCCGATTTGCCCAAGCCAACCGAATTGGCTTTCCCAGTTGCCGCCTCAGATCATCCAAATCAAGCTTGAGACTCTACAAGAATCAGCTATCCGGTAATTTGGGGGGCGATATTCTTTGAAACATACCTTGAGTGAGTGGACGAAGCCGTCGATGCGTTTTTCAATCTGCGACTCTTCCGAAGCGCCTAGGTAGTTTGGCGGCAAGTTGACGGAGTGATATGCAGTCTCCGATGGGAACAGTGCTCGGTTCAAGACGGCACACCAGATTGGGACGGTCTTGGACAATGCATCAGGCATCACTAGTGGTCCGTGAGATACAGCGAGGCTAACGGCAGCAATAGGCTAATGATATGACTTACATTTGCCACGGCGAGTGGAATCCACTATAATACAACTGCAAGGGTCAAGCCCGGCGGTTAGCTTGAGAGACAACGGAGACCCCAGACTTGATCTCGACCGGAATGGTGGGCGCACTAACCCCCCATGCTCGCGGGCAATTGGTAGAATCTGCAGGTTTAGTCTTCGAAAACTGAAGTCCCACTGGCCGGTGTGGCCATCAGTGCTCTTGAAATAGGCGCTCCCTGACTTGATATCAGGCGGGATATACCAACTACCGCATCTTTCGTTGGCAACCAGAGGAAGGCCGTAATGGTCAGCGACCTCACGGACAAAAGTAGCATCGGACTCAATAGAGCGTAGCCGGTTGTTAATGGACAGTGCAGATCGTCGCAGGGAGGCTAGCGTCTGAGATACAGACAGCTGCTCGGAGGAGGGGAAGTAAAGCGCCGACACGGACACGGGGAAGTCTGATTTGGAAGTAGTGCCCATGTCTGCTTGCGTTATTGCAGGAATAAACAAGGAATCGAAGGCCAGAGGGGTCAGGTAAGGACTGTGTGTTGGAGTCTATCCAAGGCCCGAGTGTATCAGACGGCTGGCTCCAAAAGGCAATATTCTATCAAGCCCGCGGCGTCAAAGCGTTCAAGTCCTGCCTAAGATCTGATAGTTTGGGTCATTCAAGCGCATAATCGAACCAATAAAAAGCACACAGTGTCAGCTGTGTGATGTGGACCTCGGGATAGGCATTGCAGTGGGTGCCCGAAGATTGAGGCATCAGTTGCATACTCCCTCAGTATCAAATCGTTTAGTATGCCATCCAAGTACTGCAAGCGTACACCGGTACACCAATTTGTCAGGTAAAGACTGCAAAGGATTGAATATCCATAGGAGCGTGTTGCATGCATGCATTATTATTGAGCAGACACAGTTGCCAACGAGTCGGGGTGGTCTCCGGAAGGACAGGAGTTGGCCCTGGGAGCCCGTGGAGCCACGATGATGGCTATGAATTATTACCAAGGCTTAGGATACGATTACATTGGGGGTGGTGCATCAAGCCAGCCGTTGATTCGTGGCTTAGCCCTGGGTTGATACACTAGGGAAGGGAACGCTCCAAGGACTTGAGGTATATAATTGAATCCGAATAGGTGTTGGAACACTGTACTCCGTCTGGCAGCAAGCTGTGCTCGACAGTTGATTGTCTCGTAAACGCGCTCGGCCCCAGGCCATCGCCAATTATATTTTCGGCGAAGAGGGATACTATTCAAGTACCGGCTGGTTCGGATGGTAAACCGACTGCGCCGACGACACCCGATGGCAGAGAAATTCCATACGTAGTAGCGTGGACTGGAACATATGAACGCTATCCATGTGGCCAGGGGTAGAAACACCCCCGCAGAAAAGAAAAGAACCAGAAAAAAGGAGGTTAGGAATGATGAACGTGATTCGATTCGGTTCTGCTTGTTGTTGACTGGTTTTCTGTGCATTTCCATATCAACGGCGGGGCCAGTCTCAGGCTCCCAGCCAAAGCGCACTATTCCCAATTGCGCACTCTCCAATGACGCCTAGGCGGCTAGGCCTTACTCAAAAAGGCGTGCCCGTGGCTGGTCCAGTTGATAGGCCTGGCGGTGGTGTTAGTCACCAAGTTTAGCGGCTGTGCAGCCCGAGGCCCGCCGCGTCTCGGTGTGGACTGCGGCGGTCGTGGTCGCTGTGCAGCGCTGCGGTGGTCAACGTCACGGTATGACCTCAGGCCCCGCCGTCCCCACCCCTGCCTGGAACACTTACCCATGACATTATCGCTTCCCCTCTTGAGCAACCGGATATCTTCGCTGGGTCTGACTCCCTCTGAATCTACTTAAAGGCTCCCAGGTACCCTCCTTCTCGTGGCATCATTCCATTGTCTATTGCAAACCTCATCCAACCAACACTTCTCCCCTCGCCTCTTTCTCCAGTAATCCCCCACCAACACCCCGCCTTCCCTCCACATTAAACCACCTCTCACAGTCCAACAAGACTTCTCACACACCATTCATCATGCCTAAGGTGAGATATGCTCCACTGATCTACCGATCGAACGCACGACTAACGCAGGACTGTTCTAGATCACTGAGATTTTTTTCGACTGCGACAACACTCTTGTCCTTTCGGAAGAGCTGGCCTTCGAAGCCTGCGCCGACCTCGCCAATGAGATCCTCGAGAAGCAGGGCCTCACTATCCGTTACACCGGTGAAGAGCTCATCAAGGACTTTGTCGGCCAGAACTTCCGCGGCATGATGCAGTCTCTTCAGGCCAAGTTCAAGTTCGAACTCAGCAAGGACGAACTTGAGTCTTACGTTACAGCGGAAGAGGACAAGGTCATTGGAAAGCTGCTGGAGAAGGCTAAGCCTTGTGTTGGTGCTTCCGAGGAAGTTGAGAGACTCTTCGAGTCCAAGAAGTACGACCTTGCTGTTGTTTCCTCCTCTGCCCTTCGCCGTGTCCGCGCTTCCATCCAGAAGGTTGGACAGGACAAGTACTTCGACCACGACAAGGTCTTCAGTGCCGCCACTTCTCTTCCTAAGCCTACCTCCAAGCCCGACCCTGCCATCTACCTCCACGCCCTGGAGAAGTGCGGAAAGACTGCTGAGGAGACCGTCACCGTCGAAGACAGCATCTCGGGTGCTCTCAGTGCCATCCGTGCCAAGATTGCAGTCATCGGCTACGTCGGCAGCTATCCCACTGAGGAGAAGCAGGAAGAGATGACCCAGCGTCTCACTGACCTCGGCGCCCAGGTTATCATGAAGGACTGGAGCGAGTTCCCTGACTGTCTCAAGAAGATCGAGGGCGCTGAGGCTCCCGTCGCTGCTCTCTAATTGACCTACCCTCATTTTCGGCTTTTACACGATGTCACGATAGCGGGCGCATTTCATTTCTTCAATCTCGGTTATTCACGTCTCTTAATACTTTATCAAACTTGCTCCCGCACTTGAGCTCGCAAATCTCGCAGGACGATCACGCCCTCCTTCATACGAGCGAGTGCTACCATGGGACATATCCGCGTTTCGCTTCCTTTCTACACCGTTCCAGAATTATTGGGCTCGGATACATGGATTAATATTCATCTTGCGTGTAGCATAGACAGGATCTGATGGACAGAAAGATACCCATAGCCTGCAAAAGAGAATAGAATTTTTCTCATCAACTCCTCTCTTCTATGAAACTGTAACACTCAAAGAATGCGTACCCTAAGCCACAACTAGCCCTCGCGTACCACATCCCCAAACTACGAAGTATGAAGCGGGGACTACGACATCCACCCAGGAGTCCGTCGAGACACTAAATGCGCTTAAATCCAACTGGAACAGGGTCCACATCAATAGACATCTTCGGTACGATACACTACAGACGATGATTTCCACCTATTGGTTTCTTCCTGTCTAGAAGCCCCGTTTATACTTGGCAGCTTCGAGCCCAACTGAGGCACTTGCGCGGAAGTGCCGAAACCTTTCGTGTTTGATACTATTGGCAGCGGGGCTATTCGCTTGTACTCCGTACAGCAGCGCTGTTTGCTGCAGGCTTCATGCATGAACCCGTTCCCAGCATCATCCTTGGTGATTGGCATTGACAGCTTGCACACCGGCAACCTAACGAGCTCCCCGTCCTGGTTAATCTTATTCTCAGGCATCATTACCTGAGGCCGGTGGCCGGACAGTGGCCCGTGCTGGGTTTTGCTAATGACTAACTGAGTGGAGGAAACGAGCGGCCTAGCTGGTAGTTTACTATGCAGTGCATACTGCTCCATGGGTCTAGAAGCGCCTGATCCTCTCATTCACGTACGGAGTACAGACGGAGTCAGACCGGTGCTATGCACGTCGTCCGTCGTAATCCGCCGTCTTTCTCCGCCCAGGTCCGCGTCCGCGATGTACGGACGGACTTGAGATCGACGAGGAGTTCGATCCGCTCACCGGAGCCAAAGGCTAGTTTGTTCAAGGCGTGGCTGGTTGGTTGGTTAGACTCACCGGGTATGGGTTGTAGACTTGGCAGCAGGTCACCCATACAGCAAGCGCCGGGTGTGACCCTCGAATGCCCGCTGCGGTGGTACAAGGACGAAAGTAGCGAGAACAAAACCGTAAGTAGGTAGTTCCAGTCCGGTCCTTCTTGAAGCACGCCCGGAGGGAAAAACAAAGTCCATCCGCGGAATCCGGATGCTTTATGTCCGTGGACATTGTGATCTTGGTAGCCTCATGCTAAATAGAATTTGTCTCGCACTGAGGTCGTACATCGAGTCCCAATGCCGCGCCGAACTGGCCGAGATGGTAGGGACTTCCACTCCGCAGCTTTGATGGTCCAGTTGCGGATCGACCTTTGTCAGGCGGCACCTAGTTAGATCTCGAAGAGTCCGTGCCTGAAATTGAGCCAAATTCAAAATGAGGCCGTTCCTTGATTTCGATTCTGTGCCACCAGCCAGTGTCTGGTGACATTCACAAACTCGAAGGCGATTTCTAACTCAACGAGGCGACTTCGACACATCAGTCAGCTTCAAATATGCCCCATAAAGAGATAAAAGTATACTTGAGAGGCATCGTAACATAGGCAATCAGGTGGCAGCCTTCGATATCATCGTGGTCTCACTATTAGCGTGCACCAAATTCCCGATGATGTAGAAAGACATACTCCACAGGTTCGGATACGTCATGGCCGATGTTATCAAAGTTGTGAAGATTTGAACCCCGCTCTTCCAGGTGGAGAATGTTCGTACGTAGTACCAGAAATCTAGACCTCCAGATAATCATCATGTCAAAATCCCCGAGCGCCAAAAGTCAAAATGACAGTAGTGCTAAGAAGTATATGTCGTCTTTGAGAAAACACGATACATAATACTTCGGGCGAGATTGACATATTCGCCCAGTCCGATTATGAGGTCTTCCTTTGTCTGGAAGTGCTGGACTTGGGCGGTCAAAAGCTAAAGGGCGGTGGAAATGAGGCCTGATGTCTGGGGTCCTTTTGCCCCTCATTGCTTCCCAATCTCCAGTCTCTACCGTTGATTTAGTCTTTGAGCTCTCGAATCTTGATAAACCTCTCGAACCTAGGTCAGTGCGACGTGCAACGAACCCATTGCGACGGCAAACAGACATTTCACTTCTAGCCTTGCTTGCTTCCCCTGACTGTCAAGCCACAGTATCATTGTTTGTCGGACCCGATCGGTATTCGGAGCTCACAATGTCAGACCCAATGTACGCCAAGTCAAAGTTCCTCTCGAAGGCGCCCCTGGTACGGTCAACTGAGCACGAATCGACAGAATGACCCGTTGACGAAGATGAATCTCAGGCCCCGGAGAAAGCAAAGTGGACCAGATCAGTCGAGATAACTTATCGCGACCCCAATGGTGTTGAGAGGACATGGGAATCGGCGGAAAGACAGGTAAGATTGGATCAAACGGGTTATTCCCGCGCCCGGTCCGATGCCCCTGCGAGCAAAACAGCCTTATCCCGGATGGCTGTTGCTGATGCCAAACCTTACCAAATAACAAATAGTTTGCTCCGAATGTCTACTGATTTCTTGCTCTCATGAAACAGACTCGACCCGCAAACTGCGAGGTCGATGGCGTCGGGATTGTGACCATTCTGGACAAATCCAGCGGCCCAGAACTACTCCTCCAGAAGCAATACAGGCCACCCATCGATAAAGTGGTCATTGAAGTGCCAGCCGGTCTTATCGATCCCAATGAGACGGTTGAGGAGTGCGCCGTGCGCGAGCTCAAGGAAGAAACGGGATATGTAGGCGTAGCCGAAGAAACCAGCACGGTCATGTATAACGGTGGGTGATATACCTTTGCCACATCCTCTCAACGGTCGCCGGGCTAACGCTTGCCTGATTAGACCCAGGGTTTTGTAACACAAACTTGAACATGGTCCATGTCCGCGTGGACATGTCTCTTCCCGAGAACCAAAACCCCAAGCCACAACTTGAAGACAACGAATTCATAGAATGCTTCACTCTGCCGCTGGCATCTTTGTTTGACGAGCTGAAAAGATTGGAAGCCGAGGGGTATGCCATTGATGCTCGTATTGGGACAATAGCAGAGGGCATCGAACTGGCGAAGGAGCTGAAGCTCTGATGTAGATTGCCATAGATCGATAGATTGTCCTTACCGCCACTACTTTCCTATGCTATTATGATCGTTTGGGATAGATCGAATGCTTCGCTTCGCTAGCTCGTCCTCAGAGCTTGTTGTCTCTCTTCAGGCCCGTGTACAAAGCCCAGGCAGCAAGAGTCTTTCCGTCCCGAATGCCCTCTTTCCACAAATCCTCCAATGGCACGATTTTCAGCGTAATCTTTTCCCCATGCTGTCGTAAACCTGTCAGCTTTCCCTGCAAGGCTTTAATGTCTTTGCGTGGCATCCGCTTCTCGCACAAGAACAAGGGTATAAACTCGTCGCTGCCACCGGGGGACGGGTATACTGCTTTTTGAAGCGCCTCGCCCTGCTCGGCTTTATCGACAGACTGTAGTGCGAGCGAAGTCATGTCAATTAGTTCGTTCTGGGGGATCTTTAGGCCTGTTTCTTCTTCGATTTCTTCCGCCGCCTTGCCCGCAAATGCGCCGCTGTCATCGAGCATACCAGCGGGGATTTCGGAGAACGCAAGCGAACCAGCGGGTATCCGTGGTTGTATAGTCAGGACCGCCCATTTGTCGTTCTCGGAAGTAGAGGAAACATCGTCTGGTTGAAGTAGAAGCTAGTAGATGAGAGAGTCAGCTGGGGATAATACCGCCCTTCCAGAAGGTGTGTTTACCAGCATCCCAACGCTTCCGCCGCGTAAAAATACGCTTCCAGGAAGACTCTCGCCGCTAGCGTTGGATACGTCTGCTTTTAGTTTCACAAAACCTAGTCTTCCTCCTTTGAAGAAATCTACCGCTTGCACATCAATTTTGCGTAGGGTATAAGGGTCCTTGTGGAACTCGTGCGATGGATGTTTCTGGCGGCTCAAGGAGTGTTGTAACGTGGAAAACCACACGCGAAAGGCTGGAAATTGCGACAGGTCCTCTTTGGATAGTTCCGACGGGCAGCTGACAGGCAAAGAGCCCAAACCGTTGTCGGAGGCGCTGGTAGAGGTCGACATGGCGGCGACTGGAAGCTGCGGTCGCAAGGAGGTAAAGGCAAGGCGCTGCCACGGCTTGAGTCCCCGAAGCATGAGCCAAGGGTCAATGGCCCTTCGAAAACAGGTAGCGGAGTTGGAGGCTCGGAGGAAGCGAGGATAATGATCGTGTCAGTCTCGCATCAGACCACCAGGTGTCTCAGCTCGTTTGTTCCAGCGAAGGAATGCTGGATTGTACCGGTGGAGGATGACGTCTGGGCCTAGTCTACTGTAGGTCTGGGTCGGGGTCGGGGTCGGGGTTGCGAGACCAGAGCTGTCGGATCGTGAATCGTCCAGACCCCAACAATCATCATCGTTTGATCAGTGATCTTTCCCCCTTTGAGCCAAGCTATCGTTTCGCCTCGATGTAAGGAAGATTCCTTGCGCTCCCAACCGATGGGAGAATGCACCAAGCTCCGAATGGCTTTGCCTGCCACTGCCAGATCATCTTGCGGGGTCGGACCACCACTCGCGGTGCTGACTTCCGTCTGGCTGACTCGAGAGGATTCCTCCCTCAGTCCTGTATTCATTTAATAATAAATTCCTGCTCGCTCGGCTAGGCTCTGCTTCTGTTCTCGCTCTGCCCCTTTGCCCCTGCACCTCGCAACCTTCCATCAAATGAGATCCCGTGGTTGCATGGCCTAGATGTGCGCTGACCTTGAGTACGTACCAGCCTCATTGGTGGTGGTCGTCCCAGCCTAGAGACGGCTTTCTCTTTAGGTCGACTGACCGACCTCTGGACCTTTTTCTCTTTCAAAGTTGCTCACTGACCTGCAGCCACAACCGTGCCTTTCGCCCTGACACACTGATGACCGGTTGAGGCCGAACTGCTGTCCGAATCCACTGCGAGTCCTCGCATCCGGCTGTCGACGGCTCTGCCACTGTTACTCAGGCCTCTTGTCTTCGCTGTTCCTCTTTTGGGCATGAATGTGATCCGTCCACAGCATCAAAACAAAGTATAGGGGATCAGTGACTAAAAGCTCAGTGAATACGCTTGTCCAGGCTTGTCCGAAACATAGCCTGCTTGTTTCACAGACCACAGAGCCGCCTTTCGGTCTTCTGTCCATGGTCTTGAATTGCTATATATTACCTCTCGCCCCGAGCTTCATCCTTCCAGAGTGCCTATCTCCGAACTGGCATGGCCGCCCGAGTTCTTGTACTCTAGTACCCATTCCTTTGATGTTGCTCAGCCATCATCAAAATTACTCTTTGGACTACTCTTGTAACTCTACGGAGCTTCACCCCTGAGTTTTCTGGCATACCAGCCTCGTCGGCTATATCTGGTCTCCCAGCAGAAGCAGAGCGAACGAAATACTCAGATATTCCCTTTCACTTTGTAAATGCCTCAACAGCTTTACGTTCTGAGAGATGCTCAGTACGAAGCTATGTCATTGATTGTCTCCAGCTGAGCTCGATCCTTTGTTACCTACACAGTTTCAAATAAACCTCATCGCCAGTGTGACCATAAGGATACTGACCCTGAAATTAGGGCTCTTTGGGTATGTTAAGGCCTTTCCTAACTCCGGCAGGGCGTATAGATCGTTAAAAGAGTTATCCATCTCTCAATGATCATGTGTCTTTTTTCTTTGCAGGCCCTTTTTTCTGCAAAACTTGCTGATCTCGAACTCAGTTCATCGGGATAACATAAATCTTGCTGACCCCGCTCGCCATAGTCATACCACTACCTTCCCTCCATCACCTCTCAACCTAAGCTACTCACACTCCGCGTACCAACTCTATCGAGGTTCTCACAGATCGTTCGCTAAGCTCTATCCTAGACACCACCTGTGTGGATACAACTTTATCTATCCACCCTGTGTTCAGGCCCTGGTTCCGGATAGTCAACGATACTAGAGGGTCGTCGTTATGGACTCTGGTTTTGCGCCCCTGTTCTTGCAGGAGGCTGCATTTCAAAATCCCGGAATCTCGGGCATATCTCTACTCAATGATTATGATCCCTCACAACCTTTCAATCCAGCGTCTCTCTTCGAATCTGTCTCGTCTGGCTCGAACGTACAAGGTAGCGGCATCTTGTTTTCTTCAGATTTGTCGTGCTGATTCGGTCGTCCTGCAGGTTTGTCTATGCCGCCATACATCGAACCATATTCTTCGAACAACGGAGCTCCAACCACGACCAATAGGCCCACCGGATATTCTTCCCTACCCCCCGCTACGAGCGGAACTTTTGCAAACATGAATACGAACATGAGTAACTCGTTTGGGAATTTTTCTCCTACGAACCTCTTTGATGATCTTCCGCGCCAGTGGTCTACTGTTACGCAACCTCCGAGCGCTCCTTCTGCAGTCGCTTCGATGCCTCGGTACTCTCAATTTCCCACCGCAGGCACGCAGTCGTCTCCGCCTGTTCAGGCGCCGATGTATGTGGCGCCTCCTGGACCTTTAGTGACATCAGAGGAGCCGCAATCCCGACCACCTCCAAATCCTTTTGCGTTCGTAGTAGGTGCTGGAGACTCTCAGTCAAACTCGGGAGCCCATTATCGAGCGAGCCGTAATGCATCGGCATATACTAGTTCTGGGACGTCCACGGGGAGCTCGTATCAGAGAAGGAACCAACGCACAACCACTTTGACGCCGACGCCTGTAATACCGGCTCATCACAGGGCTCGATCTAGCCAGTTCCTACGTACACGAGCACGACCTACAAGCGTAACATCCAGCACGACTTACACTCCCACTCCATCCAGCCAGCCACAGACGACGCAAAGTCAGATAAGCCATCCCGCCATCACCTTGACTACATCTACCAGGCCTACTCTATCTACGAGTCATCTAGAACGCTCGGAACATCAAACTGTGCAGCGTGAACCTTCGCAGCAACAACCTTTGCAACAACAACCTACACAATACCAACCCACACAGAGCCAGTCCACGCAGTACCAGCCTATGCAGCAACAACCTATGCAGCAACAACCTATGCAGCAACAACCTATGCAGCAACAACCTATGCAGCAACAACCTATGCAGCAACAACCTATGCAGCAACAATCTATGCCGCAACAGCCTATCCAACGCCGGCCTACCCAGCATCAATCTACTCAACCCCAATATACGCAGCAGCACGCTTCCACTCGAAGTTTTAACCATGACCTCGACGAATTTTTGCGAGATATGCCTAGCCAATATCAGGCTATATACAGAAGCAACCTTGCCACGTCCGCCGGCAAATCGAAAAGGTTGCTGGCCACCCCTAAGGAAATCCGCCCCGAACCTAAAGAAACGGATGAGTTGACCATCAACATGGAGTGCAAGATTTGTATGTGCCAGCTTGTTGATACCGTGCTGCTTCCCTGCGGCCATGCAATTCTGTGTCGATGGTGCGCGGACGAGGTCATGCCTTCATCGAAGGGATATCTCAAAGGGAGGGTGACCTGTCCCATGTGCCGTGAACCTGTAAGGCAAAAGGTATGTTTCGGTTGTGGTTATCAACTTTTAGATGACTGACTAGGTTTAGCACCGCATCTACTTCCCGTAACTTGGCCAGACAACATAAACAACCTGCTTACCTTCCCATTCCGACCTGACCGCACTACATCTATTTATCAAACTTTCGCAGCACCTTTCAGGCTATCCCGTTATAGCTACGTTTGCATAAGCTGGGCGAGTGTTAATCCTTGCCCAACTTTCTATGAAATCTGTCGTGCTGTGCATGAGCGAGTTACTCAACACGCGGGCGAATAGCGGCCCAGGTGTTCACCCTCTCTTCTTTTTTTGGGACTATCCCTGAGCGACCGGTCATGGCCGTCGTCCTTTTCATGTTCGGAGTTGATTGGATTCTGCATCGATATCCCGGAAGTTTGGGCGAATAGTCTAAGAAATAATAATACCTACCATTTCCTAAACCCGCGAGTTTTATTGTAAGCAGCTTGATTGCTGGCAGGATATGAACTAGTTAAACAACGAGGCAGCCAGTTGGGTAGATGCCCTATACCCATACACAGTGAATAGATATGGTGGCTTGCTATTCTGTCGGGTCTATGCCACAGTCTCGGATAGATGGGGGCCAAGTATGAGGGAGGCGTGCTTACCCTTGGTCGACGGTTCTCTAGGCAGATATATACTTCTTCCGGAGCATTTGCCACTTCGATATTCTGTGCTTGTCGGCCGGGGTCAACACTTGTCAGGGATGTTACCTGTACATTCCTGGCAAGATCCTTGCTGATGGAGGGGCTAGCGGCGTGTCTTATGATGATTTTCGAGCTCGTGAATCATCCAGCGGCAGAGCTTGCTAAGTGGTTTTGATTCGCGACCTTGACAATCGAGCCTCGTAACTGCCTGAAAGCTTGAGTCTTGTCCACTCAGCCTGTTGGACCAGCCTGCTATCTAGGCAACGTGTGCATTGGTATCACCCGGTATACGAGGCTTAGTCCCGAGCCTTTGAAAGCCCTTGGTGATTCCATGTCTACACCTCAGATTCGTTTATTTGAGTGAGCATCGGTGTAGATGTGATTGATGGTGAATTGTTCGCTCCGTTGCCAAGGTATCGTCTCTGAGCACTGAACACCACTTAGAATAAGGCGGATAAAAGAAGCAAAGCGGTGTCCGGATTGTTGCCCATGCAAGGGAGAGTCGAGGGTCTAAGCCGGTGAATCGTAGTCGACGAGCGAACAGATCTCGGGACACGAAGGTGATATAGTCTGTTACCTGTAGAGCCAAGTGGCACAGCAGGTCGAGTCGGGAAAAGCCAAGGCAGCCAGTTATCAATCTACAGATGTGATGGAAGAATAGATGATGGGATGCACAGACGCGGTGGTGCACTGGCTGGTGACGGAGGGAGTCAGATGATGACCCGGCGGTTGCCTCTTGGTCGGAGAAGGCAACCTCATACCAAGGACGGAGTAAAACTGTATTGGAGTAGTCTATGGGTCAAATATATAAAAAGGCAACCTGTGGCGGCTAGGAGCGGGAAAAGGACCCATTCATTGCAAGTCGATTCCACTTCGATGAGCAGAGCTTGAAGATCGAGCCGGTGGGGGTGGAATTGGATGGATATATTGCAGTCGGATCACCACCGCAGTAGGAGAGCGAGAAAAAGCAAAGAGATCGCACAAGGCAACTATCTTAGAGCAGCCCGCCTCTTTGCGCTGTTCATACATGTATGTATTATCTTCCGACCGTCGATGAAGCTCAAGATCATTGCTTTTCCTCGATTACCTATTTCTGTTGTTAAATCCATCTGCTGAGTGGACCCCGCCGCGCCAGTGAGTGTGCCTAGGCAGAGGCTGGAGGCTGCTCTAGTTGCCTAACGCGCCCTTTTAAATGCCCTCAGCTGCGCCAATCGAATCGTCAATCCCTGCGACCTCTTTCAGAGCGTTCCTCAAAGCATATCCATTCGAGGCCTTGACTTCTGCATGTAGGTTGATGCCCAGCCATAGCTTGCACTGATGTCATTTCTCCTCCTGGTGATCCCCGAGTTTTGTCGTTTCTTCAGCTTCAAGAACCCCCACATTCGTATCTAGATCATCCTACCAAAACCCTCTCGTCTAGACACCTTGCATGTAACTTGGTTACCTGTTCTGGGACCTTATTCTATCTCTTGTGACCTCGACGCTCAGACACTGATGAATCAGATGACGTGTTGCAGTACCTGGGTCAACTCAGACAATGAACGACGAAAATACCATCGCCGGTACGGGGGCGCTCCCAGTCCGCCGTCGGTATAGCGGCGATCGGAAGCCAGCTGGCAAACAGCCGGCGACCATAGGCTCAGATGCTGGACTCGAGGGCAACAGCTCGCCTGGGTGAGTGGGAGCGCGCCTCCGCAGTCTGGCTATTGTTGCACCGCCAGTGGTCTAACTTCTCTGCCAGAAGGTCGCATATAGCAGTTGCGTCCGATGATGAATCAACAAACTCTAATCGCGCTCAATACTCCGCTATATTCTCACAGTCCAACGCAAGAACTGACGACTTGGCTTCCGATGGGACAAGCGATCAGCTTGCTGACTCTGCACATTCACACCACCCCCAGGGGTTCCACCAGCCACGCAAGGTCCCAGGCTCATACTCTGGAACGTCGCGCAATCACCCAGTGAGCCGGACAGCAGCAGAAAATTGGCCCGGGAAAGCGAGCAGTGGTAATGAGTCTCGGCTTCGGTATTCAGTAAGCTCGGCAGATGAGGGTGCTTCATCGCAGGTGCAGTACCAGAAGCTCCCCTTAAGCGCTATCCTGAATGAGGAATCATTTCCTGTTACCGGGACTGCCAAGCAGGATGAGTTTGTCTCCGTGTCAAGTGCATCCGGCCAGCCATCAGAGAGCTCGAGCTACGGTCAAGAGTCCGCGCAGCGCCTAAGCAACGAACAGCGGCCTGCTGGAAATAATTCTGCAGCTGACGGAGGTACAGCATCTTCTTGGCTCTTGCTACAGGCAGACACTAAAGATTTGACAGAAGAGGAATTAGGAAATGATTGCCATGCCATTTATGCCGGCTTGGTTATGGTGGAAAAGAGATGCATCGCGTTGACCAGGCACCTGTCTCAAAAGAGCGCCACGACCCCATTAAGCGAGCAAGAATGGCAGCTCCTGATCAGTACACATCATGTCCTATTGAACGAACACCACGACTTTCTGCTGATCATCCAACAAGGAGGGCCCGCCCTCAAGCGTCTCGCAGAACAATACAACATGCCCAGTCGCTTGTGGCGCTATGGCATAATTGGGTTGCTAGATTTCCTACACCCCCGGCTTCCTGATACCTCGGAGCGAATGCAGGCATTCCTCTACCAGGCGTACATCCAAATGACGTTACTAGTAGACTTTGTGCCCAGGTTTGAAAACACCTGGTTTGAGTACCTTGGTGACTTGTCGAGGTTCCACATGGTCTTGGAAGAAGGCAATTCCCGCGAGCTCGAAGCCTGGACCGAGATTGCGAGGTACTGGTACCACAAAGTCGCCGACAAAAGTCCCGGCATTGGCAGAATCCAGCACCATCTTGCGCCTCTGTCTCGGCCGGATCTTACTACGCAGCTCTTCTACTATACGAAATCTCTGGTCTGCATTCATCCATTTGTTGGCGCCAGACAAAGTATCATATCCTTGTTCAATCCGATCCTGAAGGGTCCAAGAACCATGACAGGGCTTCAAGAGCCAGTCGCTGCCTTTGTGGCTGCCCATGCCTATCTTTTCACACGTGAACTAGGAGACACGTTCATGCAGGCATGCAACAACTTCCTAACATCCCTGGAACGACATATCGGTCGAATGGGCCCTATCTTCAAGCCTCAAGGTGTCTATATTGCGTCTTGCAATTTCGCCGCGGTTCTCGAATATGCCGCTCCCCATGCGCTGTTACCGAGTGAGTTCCTCACGAATGCCGCGCAGTCGAATTCCTTGGACGATATCTATTTCGCGTCTCACCGATTCTGGACCCATGTCGATGATCTCAAGACGATAGAAGCCGATTTCCTCGCAACCAAGAACTCGGAAACCATCTCGTCTGTGGTCTTTTACGCTTCTTATTTGACTTTCCAGACATTATCTGTCTTGCTGGACCAGACTGGCAACAAATTCGTTTACCCATCTTTTCACGCTTCACTCGCTTTTCTCTGGTGCTTGGCTCGGACACCTAACAGCATGAAGCGAGTTGAAGTCTCAGTACCATGGAAGCAGATTGCCGCGTTCCTCAACACCCTAACCCGCCATTTCACCGACTATACCCTCATTGAGGGACCCGAGTTTCCCAGTCAAGGCGAAGAACGGTGGCTTTCCGAGGACTTTCTAATCCGCGGCCAGATCTGGAGCCAGAATCTATATCCGGCGGGTTTCTTTGACAAAGCCCCAACCATCGATGAGGGCAGGAACCTTGAACCGCCTTCTCGAGATCTTGAGCGGATGCACAGATGCTTATGGCTAGGTTTTAGGCTCGCTACGGTGCGTTCGGAGAGTGACTTTGATGAGATGATACTGACTGTGACTAGTTCAACCGCTGGATGACATTCGATGCGACTTCTCGGAAGTTTGCCGCCACCGACTTTGCGTCAAACCTGGCCGATATGGCTCGGAAGCATAACCCATTTTGTGGACAGGGTCTGCAACTTAAACCCAACGTGGATGCATGAAACATAGGTGCTTGGCTTACTCCAACAGTCAAGAGTCTACGTAGTTTCTCCGCAAACAGACCGCAAGTCAGGACGCATTCGAAAGATAGATGCCGTTTTTCGGGCATCCAGGACCCATGCACACGATATGTTGCATTTCTCGAGTATAATACCGGGATAGTCAGTCCATCAGGAGTCTTACTGTCCCCAGCTACATGGTGGAGTAAGACATGCCGGTTACAAGCAGGTCATATCAGCAATTGCTAGCAAGGACTCGAATGCAAAGCTACCGGGTTTGTGAGTAGTTGATATAGTACATTCTCAATGCTAGTCCAGATAAAGCAGTACATAAATACCATTGTTCAAACATGCCTCCGTCATCGCTTACGTGCAGCGCGGAGTATACTCCTCAACGTGGCGGTGCTAGTGTGCTTAGCCTTCGCGGTGGGGAACCTCGCGACCCGCCAACCTCCCCGGTCTCCGAAAGGACAAGCTGGCGACAGGAACAGTCGTCCTCGTTGCCTAACCATCTTCTCTCGTTGTGGTCTAATTCCATGATGGTCCTTGCATTCTGCGTCGTATCTGCTCCTTGTTGATTACGTATCGGCAACTCCTGTCTCATGGCCGCCCTGGAGCGCCCTGTCATTCCGTGAGAGCCTTGTAGCTACTCAATTTGCATACCTCGTCATTATCAGCATAGCAATTGACTCTTTCACCCATCATAACTGCCCAACATGGCTGTATCGGCTTGGACCGATACCTGCGTGCATTGCGCGGAGCTCCTCGCCAGCGTACCTCTCTCGATCATCCTTGCCGCGGTCTGCGCTACTGCGGCTGGCCTGTTTATTTCTGTACGTGCCTTCCAACGATTACTTCACATGAATAACTACTGACTCTCGCCAGCTCTACGTATTTCTGTCCCTAGTTGCTCCGATACCCCGAACCCCCCTCCCCGAAGAAACGACCTACCGCACCATCTCGAAAGATGGCTCGATCACAAAACCCGAATCCCTGCCCTCGTGGCAGAGAACAGACTCTACGAAGAAGCGCGATCCTGAAGAAGCCGAGCTTTTTATGTCCCTAGTCGTCCCCGCATACAACGAAAAAGACCGACTCGGCGGTATGCTCGAAGAGGCCGTAAACTACCTAGAACGGATGTATGGAACCCTGGCCAGTAGCATCAGCCAAACCGACGAGAAGCCCCTGCGGCAGCGCAAGGCCGCCAACGGACACGGAGACGGCAGCACAAACGGTAGCTCTACCACACTACCGCAAGGGAAGGGCTGGGAGATCATCATCGTGTCTGATGGATCGACGGATAACACGGAGGAAATGGCGTTCTCGTTCGCGCGCGACCACCAACTGTCATTACATCCCAAGGGCCACGCCGGTCCCTGGACACCGGAGCCCCAGGAGGGCGTACATATCCCGCCGGGTACTATACGCGTAGTAACGCTGGCCCAAAACCGCGGCAAGGGCGGAGCCGTTACGCACGGCATGCGACACGTCCGCGGGCAATACGTGATTTTTGCGGACGCGGACGGCGCAACAAACTTCGCGGATCTGGGGAAGCTCGTTACCGCGTGCCAGGAAGTCGAGGATACACACGGCCGTGGCATAGCCGTTGGATCCCGCGCACACATGGTCGGCAGCGACGCCGTGGTCAAGGTGCGCAAATTACAACCCAGTTCCCATCATCCCACCAATATAATTGACATCTTACTAATAATTTCTAGCGCTCAAAGCTCCGCAACTTCCTCATGCACTCCTTCCACCTGATCCTGTGGCTTCTGACGCCCTCGCAAACCGCCACAATCAAGGACACGCAATGCGGCTTCAAGCTCTTCTCGCGCTCCTGCCTTCCAGATATCATCCCCTACATGCACTCCGAGGGCTGGATCTTCGACGTCGAGATGCTCATGCTTGCGGAGTTTGCGCGCATCCCCGTCGCCGAGGTCCCCGTGGACTGGCGCGAGGTCGGCGGCAGCAAGTTGAATGTTGTTTGGGACAGCGTGGGCATGGCGTGGGGGCTGGCGGTGCTGAGGGCCGCTTGGTTGTTGGCCGTTTATCGAAGGACTTAGACTCGAGTGCGTGTGCTACTGCTACGGTGGTAGTGGTTGTTAGTCATCTACATAGGTATATGGGCAATCTATCATTTCTTGTTGGGTTTCTGTCAATACTTGGGATGGTTCATGAATGGGTTATCAACTAATGCAGTTGAGCGATGGCGTATCTACTAGGGTAGAATGAGAAAGTAGAGAGGCTCGAGACAAAAACCAGTATATCATGCAATACAAAGACTGATGTTAAATTCGGACCGTTACCTATGTATCCTTAACACCTCATTATTAATAAATATATAACTCTCAATCAAGCCACTGCTGCCATACCGGTATGTCCCCCAGATCCTGGCTAGCCTACCTACCGACCACCTACCAAAGAGAAAACCCCAACCACCAAGCAAATACCTTTACACGAAGAAGGAAAGAAAGAAAAGCCCAGCGCCAAGAGAGAAAATGCCCATCTACTCATACACGTCAAGAAGGTAAAATCAGATAAGCAAGCAACAACATTGCACAGACATCACACGCATCGAATCAGGTCGGGTCAGATCTGCATCTGCATCTGCACAGTCAAGCGCAAGGACAGCTCTTCCCTGTCTCTGCCTCTGCCTCTGCCTCGACCTCTACTTCAGGCTTCACCTCCGACACAGGCACAGGCCCAGGCCCATGCACGGACCCAGAAGCAGACTCCAGCTCCTGCGCGTTCTCGATTAGGTCCTGAGGCTCGTGCACCAGTGCGGGTGCGGGTGCGGGTTCAGTAGTTGCAGCCCCGGCCTGGTTCTCGAGCGACGCTTCGTTGTTCTGCGGGACGAGTTCGGGATACAGAGCAGGGGCTGAAGCAGGCGCAGGGGCGGGAGAAGTTGCAGGCTCGGACTCGGGTTCGGCCTCGTCCTCGTCCTCGGGAGCAAGGCACACCTCGTCCTCCTCTTCGCCATTGTTTTCATCTTCCGGGCCCTTGACCTCAGTCTCCGACAAAGGGACAGTTCCGGTCTCGTCTGCGTGAAGAGGAGCAGGAGCAGGAGCAGGAGCAGGAGCAGGAGCGGGCTTCGGGACGTCCTCACTCTGGCCAAGCTCAGCACCCGGCACAGGCACCGGGACAGGCGTATACAGGTCCACGGTGTGCGGCGTCGAAGTAGGAGGCGGCGGGAGGAACGATGCCGTTGGGGTCGTCGTCGAAACCTCGCTCGCCTCATTGTCCGCGGGTGTCCCTTCACCAGGGATGTCAGGGACAGTGACGAGCTCCGGGACCTCGGGAGTGGGCGTAGATGTAGATGTAGATGTAGACGTAGAAATAGGCGGCAACGTCTGCCCCTCCTCCTCCTCCTCCTCTTCCTCCTTTAGCCCATTCGCCTCATACTCATATTCCTCTTGATACAGATTCTCAAACGAGTCCCCAAAGCTCACAGCGGGGCCATCCGGGATCGCGATATTCGTGCTCGAGCCTGCCTCCGTGTATCCGCTTTCCTGGGCTTCTCCAGAGGAGTACGAGTGGGTGTCCGGATTGGCAGTAGCAGCGTGGTTCGCGTGCTCGTGCTCATGCTCGTGGTACGTGTTCGTGAAGAAGTCGGCGTCGTTGTAGCTGGGTCCGTCGGGGATGCTGATGGCCGTGTTTGTGCCTGCGTTGGTGGCGGTGTCTAGGTTTGACGAGTAGCTCGGGCTAGAGCTGGAGCCAGGACTGGATTGTCTGCGGGCTAGGTATAGGGATAGGGATTGGGCGGTGGCGGAGTTGGAGGTGGCGCCTAGGGAGACGGGCACGGAGAGCACGGTGCTTGGTGTCAGGAGGAGGAGGGTTAGGAGGGACTTCATGGTGACGGGGGCTCTTGGGTTTGAGCTTGAGCTTGAGATTGAGGGCATGGTCGAGGTGTGATGTAGAAGGAGGATTGATGGCCTGAATGAGCAGGTGGTTGGTTGATGGTTGATGGTTGATCGAATGAATAGATAGATTGATAGACAAAAGAAAATAAATGAGTGGATGGATGGAGATGCGTTGGTGGTCCTGTTATTCTTGAAAGAGTGTAAGTACGTGCAGCAGCGTACTGTAGAGAAAGAGAGAGGGGGGGGGGGAGCAAGAGAGAGCGAACGAACGAGTTGTTGATAGTTCGAACCCCATGGAGCCCCGAACAATCCTGCTTATATACCCTTGTCCCATCCGCCACAATGATTCCTTTGTGCAAGTCAACAAGGGCATAGTGTTTAGGTTCCAAGGGCTACACAGACGATAGTTCCGCCTTGTACTCCGTAGTCTAATTGGCGGTGTTTCCACAGAGACGAATACAGGGTCAGTGGGTGCTAGACATAGACGGCGAATGGAAGCTGTGAATCTGTATACATGTGTCAGATTGTAGATGAGGATGAGACAGATGCAAGGGGCCAAGGGGGTGGTGAGTCGGTCCACGATTGGACCGTGATGTTGATAGTGATAGCCAGGTACTATACCAAGAAGAGAGAAGCAGGAAGGAAGGGGTGTCCTGTTCGTGGTATGATCGGGAAAATAGGAATATCAATGACATCGTTTATTCTGCGTGTACATACATCATCCCAATCATCAAGACGGGCCGTCAATCTCAATCGCAACGTGAGTTGTGGTATAGTATCCGTAAGAGTAAGACATGGAAGAAAAGGCAGACTTGGGTTGAAGGGAGCCCGTCTGCAGTGAGTGCAGTGCTAAAGGAGTAGGTATATAGAAACAGAGGAAAGAAAACAATTGCCTCAGGTCTGTCGTTAAATGGACCGTCCAAATGCAGTGCCAAAATTCGTTGTGTTTTTGAACTTGATCTCAGGAACCTCTTCGCCCTGACCAGAGGGCTTCTCGGGCTCCGCCTCGTCGTCTTCCTGTTCCGTTTCCTTGTGTCCAAGAATCTGCTTCGCCTGGCCAAGAAGCTTCATGTCAACCTCCTGCAGGAAGTCATCATCGTGCCCCTTCTCGTTAACCAGGGATAATGGCCCCGTGAGGGCTGGGTCATCCGGCAAATCCACCACCCCAGCGAAATATGAATCGCCGCGCTCTGTAGGCTGGTGCAGCCGGGTAACGGGTGGGGACAGGGGATCTTCAGCGAAGAGCACCCCGCCCGGTGATCCCTGTGCTGTGTCCACGTCGCGATCGATCACAACCATCGGCGTGTGTCCTGCATCCCTGACAAGGTTTCTCTCGGGCGGCCCTAGGTCTGACAGCTTGAGCTTTACGCTATTGCGACGGTCCATGGACGGGCGCTCCCTGTCTTGGGAGGGGGAGATAGGTGATGGCTCGCGGGATGACGGGGAGGGCGGTGTCATGACGCGGGCTACGACGTCTGGATGTAGAGCTGATGATTTGAGGGTGATGCCATCGAGGCTGCTGTCGAGCTTTTCGATCGGCACGGGGATGCTCGCCGGGGCTTCGATTCCCTGGGATTTCGGCGAGAGCGCAGCGTCTAGGGACGGCGGAGGCAGCGATGGGCTCCCCCCTTGCTCTGAGATCGAATGTAAATGCAGGTGGCTGAGATCTGGTTTCTCTTCATCGGGGAACACCCTTGTAGGCCGGCTCATGGGACTTGACCCCTCCCATACTTGTGAAGGGGAACTTGTAGTAGGAAAGCTGGTAGGTACTGCGCCGGTCGCAGCGGTCGCAACGCCCCGACTCTTGAGCAGGGCCTCGAGCTCGGTGATCCGGCCCTTCAGCAGCTCCCGCTCTTTCTCCCACAACTGTCGCTCCTCCGCGAAGACAATCCGCTCGCGATCGAAGTTTATCCGCTGGCGGTCAAGCAGTGACCGCGATGCCTCGAGATACCCGATCGCCAGAGCCGGAAGTGTCTCCTTTGCCATTTCCAGCGAGCGCGTGTGGTCGAGATTCAAGGTGGGGTAAGCATTTGGCACCGAGTGCGACCGCTTGATCGGAGTGCTGGTGGGCGAGAAGCGCACCTCCTTGTAGAGGCTGCCATGCCCGTTTGGGATCTTGGTGGAGGTCGCTGACTTCATGACTGCGGTCTGTTGGTGTGCTTCAGGTGGCAGGGTGGCCAGGAGGCTCAGGCTCGGCGATAGCGACTGAGACAAGCCAAGGGGGAGTGATTTGTTTGCCCCTCATAAAGGGATACTGGCGGGTTTATCAATTGCCTGCGCCGAATCAATGATCAGTGCCGGTGGACTCAGGAAGTAGACGGTGAGAAAGAGCAACGATTGACGGTGGAGACAATCTTCCCCAGCTCGAGCTGTCGAGGGAACCGTGGATCAATCACCAGGAACCAAGTGGCATCCACCAGGGACACCTGCAGCCTTTGGGTTCACAGCAGAGCAATCAGGCAGAAAGAAAGCCAGGAGCCCACCTTGCTTTGTGAAGACTGACTGATCAGTCAGGTTGGATGGATGAGGCCAGATGGTGCGAGTCTCGCGGTGCCGAGGTTGAGTCCCGACGGGGTAACGAGCAGCGAGCGACGGGGAGGGGTATACAGCGCTTTATATACCATCATCGCGAAGTCATACAGAACCATTTCCCAGACACTTTTGGATAATCGTTCTCCGCGTCCTATAGCGTGCCGGCTTCCGCCGATCTGCTACTCCATGACGTGATGCAAGTGTACTTTGCTCACAAGATACTCCGAGTATATATCACCAGATCTCTGTCCTTCTACCTAGTTTCAGAAGAAACGAGCCTGAATGAGTCAGTATGCTACGGCAATGTCTTCAAGCCTGCAAGGCAAGCAGGCATCAAAACCTGGTTGTTGGGATAATAGCATCTCCTATTAACCGCCCTGATGTCCCGCCCTGATGGCACCACAGCAATTATCAAAGGTATTGTACAGATCGCTACTATATCATTCTTCTGTCATCCCGCATAAGTCGATCGTCTGCAACTGCACTCGCAAGATACCCCCACACAGCTAGCCTCTTTCTCGCATGCCTCATGAACGACGCTGCGTGCACCCGCCCACTCTAGTGAAGGTTCCGGGGCAAAGGATCCATAAGATTGTCATACAGATGGAGCTGGCGCCGGGGCTAGGGGAGTTTCGCGTCTTCCACACACGGCTCAGTACATATCCGTGGCTTTTGCGCGGACTTCTCGATGCGTCATCCTGCAGCTTGTGCGTCCCCAGCCCAGCCACTGGAGCGATCGACGGCTATGATGTTTCGCCGTTTCTCTCGCTCGGGTGTGCTTGAGAGAGGATCTTGACTTCAGTAGTGTAGAGGAGAGGCCTTAGCAGACCTTGGAAGGGTTGCTGCTGGTTTCATCTTGCCGCCAATCAAGATGGCCAAGTACCAAGCGGTTTGTTTGCTGCTGTGGTACTCGTGGAAATCGCTAATTTCCTTCAACCCCATCGCGGCGGACATGCAAGACATATCTTCCATACTCCGTAAGCTGGAGTTGCGAACTGCCTAATCGGTGTTAGATCTGATGGCGAAAGCTGGGTGATCTGGAACATACCTGCAGCTCGCCTCTAATAACTGAACCGACCCCATCTTATCTGCATCAGAGAGGTGTTTCTGACCCGGTTAGCAAGAGATCTATACAAAAGGAAATACTAGATCAGACTCACCAGTCACCAGTCAATCCAGCTCAGCCAACTCTAACCAAGCTATTCGCACGAAGATGGCGCCCCTGCTCCAAACCCGGCAACGTGGTCGTCGTACTCGCGGGCAAAAAGTCCAAGTCCATCTCGAACCCCCCCTTCGCTCTGGCACTGGCACAATGGGAACCGTTCTTAGACGCATGCTCAACACCGCCAAAAACACTGAGTAGAAAGCGCACACCGCGGGCAAGCATCGTCGCCTCGTCGCACCAAGCCCCAAACCCGCCATCACAGCAAGCCGAGAACCACGGATCGAGATAAAACACGACGCCCCTCAAGCTCGGCAGCTTCTCGCGCACCACCTTCGCCGCACGCTCATACTGCCGGAACCCGCGCTTCGCGGACCCAGGGCTGTTGTGCACAAACAGGCACACTTCAAACCCGATAGAGCGGATGCAGCGGCGGGCGGTCGGGCTCAGCGTGTCCAGGAACTCGCCAAGATGGTCGAGGTCGAAGCCGTTCAGGAAGAAGAGCGTGTGCGAGGTGTACAGGAAGTGCTCGACCTCGCCGTGGATCTGGCGGTTGACGGCGAGCAGCGAGAGCGTGCGGTTCTTGTTGCCGTTGTCGCTGATGCCCACCCATTTGGGCGAGATGTGCAGCGAGCGGTAGATGGCGCGCGTGGTGTACTTGTTGCCCGTGTCGCTGATCACGATGAGCGGCTTGTTGTGCTGCGTTAGGGTTGTGTAGGGGGTGGGGATGTCGAGGATGTATGAGTAGATCTGGAGGCGCAGCTCCGGGGGTAAACACAGGAAGAGCGATTCCGTCATTCTGCTGAGAAGTATATACTATATCTGTTTGTGTTTGGTTATCTGGAAATGTGGTTGTGTGTAGGTTGGTGGGAGTAGATCGTGGCTTGCGAAAAATTGGGCTGCCTTTTAAAACATGGAACGAGCGTGAAGATCTGGATTTGAGTTTTTACAGAGATTTTCAGAGTATTTATACAGAGTTTTTCTTTCGCATCATGATATTATTGCCAAGAGGCTGTCACCACGAAGCAGGATATAACTCGCTTTTGCTTCGGAGCATGCGTGGTCTCAGCTCTCAGGAGGTGACGGCGATGCCGTTGATCAGGCCACTGCGATGTCTTCCCACTGCACAAGTGGAGGTTCTTGGCCACTGCCAGCATTGTATGACTCAAGAACTTTCAAACAGGCTTGACTCATAGCAACTCCTAAAGAATAGATGGAACATTGATTCATTATCGCAATACTGTCTTGGTGATCGTAGCAATCGTATACCATCCTGGTCCTAACGCCTAAATCAGAAAGCAAGGAAGTGAACTCCAGAAAATGGATACACAACAAGTGCAACGCAGCTCATTCTATCAAGGAATTATACCCCCATGGTGAAATCGTGCTCAATACCCGGCGTCACGCTGGCAATGAACTTCAAGAACACAACAAGATACTGGTCCACGCGGATCGCAACCTCGTCTTCCTCATCATGCTGGAGAACTTCCCACTCATCTCCGCCCTTGTCACCCTGACTCTGTTTCTGGGCGTCGCTAAGGGAAAGGCCCTTGATATCGTCAACAAGTCCCTCCAACCCGCTCTCTGGCTGAGCGAGCTTGGCTTGTTCCTGCGGTGAAGAGGATGCAGCGGCTTGCTTGATCTTTTCGCGCCGGAGTTTCAGAGCTGCATCGGCCCGGTCCAGGAGTGTCTTCATGACCGAGGCGTGGCGGCAGGGGTGCACGCTGGCCATCTGCAAACTTCCGTCAAACCAGGGGAAGTCCTCCAGTGTCACGGTCTTGTCCTTGTAGTCGCCGACAATGTCCTCCATCATGAGCTTGGGAGGGAGCGGCTCAGACGGCGAGAGGTATCCGGATAGGTAGAGGCGTGGTGTCCGGTAGAAGTTGGCGTAGGTGATGTATAGGTTGTATGTCCGGGTAGGCCTATATCTCGTCAGTAACCTAACACTTGTCAAATGACGAGGAACTAACTCACTGAGTAGTGCTCGTTGTTCCCACAGGCTCACGAATGATAGCCTCCTCGTCATCATCGTCCTCCATGTCCGGGATCTCCTCTTCCTCTTCCACCTCCGCTTCCTCCTTGCCGGACTCGTCCACCGTCCTCACATCTCGGATCGTGCTCTCATGGCGCTCCCCACCCCCACCCGTCCTCAACCAGCCATCGTTGTCATCTCCATCCCCATCAGCATCCGCCGCCCCACCAGATAAAAAGTCCCTAACAATTTCATCGTCGAGGTGTGCATCGCCCGCGAAGTTCTCGTTCAATCGTCGGTGACAGGGTACCCCGCGCGTCACCAGGAACTGTTTTCCGGGGGGCAGGTATGAGACTCGCTTGGAGGGTGATGAGGCGTCGCCCCAGGACCAGGACGGGAACTTGTAGACAAGGTAATCGCCGGCAAGGACGAACTCCTCGGGTGTGATCTGCCCGGAGGTGCGAAAGGTCGAGGTTTTCGAGACCGGAGCGAGGCGGTCTCGCCAGGTTGATAATGTTGAATGAAGGATGTTCATCGTAGGCTTGTTCTCAGGAATTTTATATGTTCAAGATATGAATAAGAGAAATCTAACAACGAATGTTGACGGTTTAGTCACTGCGGTGTACTTACGAGGGAGTGTCAAGGAGCTTATCGGTAAGACTGATGTGGCGGTCGCGGAGCTGCCTGGGCTACGCGGGGTACAGAGGTACATCATATTATCCACCAAGCCATTCACCTTCAAGCCCAGATCATGTGCCTGAGCCTCGTTACCACAGCACATGCACGTAATGTTGAGTCAGGCCTATCTCGAGTATATTGTGTCCACATGTGACTCCATATCTTAATCCTCGGTCTTGAACGAGGACTCGTCTACATAGTACTCCGTACATATATACGTTCCGAATATAGCCTGACTATCAACCCACCCTATCTCTCTCCGCCCGCGGGGATGGAGCCTTCAGCAGGGTCCAAATCCATGGTTCAAGTCCATGATCTGATGCTTTCAGCTGGATTGGCAGTCGAAGCCAGTTCGTGGTAGCGCGGCACGTCTAATTGCCTGCTTCGGATGCGACCAGAGAGGCGCGCGATAGAGGCCGGTCGCAAGCCTTGAGAAAGCGAGGCATTCATTATACTGGATGTTGCCTGTTCACTCCCCAGCCTCCAGCATCTGCCTCCGTTCAACCTCAGCCTCTACCTCTTCAACATCTAGCGGAACAAGGCGACCCTTCCACTTCTCCATTTCTGCACGCGCAAAACCCTCCATGCTCTGCATTCCCACCACCAAGAACCCAAGGTCCTCCCGGTCCACATCAAACACCTCCCACCACTCTCCATCGACAAGTTTCACACCAACCTCGCGCGCCGCCAGGTATATAGACGCTACCGCAAGGGCGTTTGGCTGGTGCGTGAGATACAGTAGCTGCGGGGAGAGAAGGCTTGAGTTGAGATGCTCGAAAGCTCTACGTGCGACTTTTGTCGATGAGACGCCTAACGTCTGAAGGTAAGTTAGGGTTATAGTGTGAGGTAGAGCCACGTGTGTATTGAACCCCAGCGTGCGTAGGACGACCGATTCGATGCGCAGGAGGACTTGACGTTGGGCTTGATAGCCGCCTTCCGTAAGGTGATACTGTGTGGGTATAGCTTCGGAGGGTAATCCTTTTGGATTCACGAACCAAAGAGGCGAAGCCTCTTTTGACAGGAGAAATGTGTATACATTCAGAATGGAGCGGGGAGAGGTCGGTTGGAACGAGAGCTTAGCGGTCAAGTAGAGGGCAGCGGCGGAGACATCCTACTTGCGAGTGAGGTCAGCCCAACTTGTCCTTGTCGTAAACTGTATGAGATAGACCTTTGCAGAATGAATCCGAAGACTTCCTCCCTCCGGGCCCAACCAGAAACGCGTGAAGGTCACGATGGCTTGAGCTATGATGTCTTGAGATAATCGTAAAAGAACTCCAGCGGCCTGTGTAAGCTGCGTTCCGGCAAAGCGAACGGACGCCTCAAGCTCGGTTGGTACGCCATCGATGGCTGAGGACGAGCTCGTCAATTGCTCTGGGGTCGCAAGCGCATTGGATAAATATTTCAGGCTGGAAGTGTCGCGCGGCATGTTGAACGATCTCTATGAAACGAAAATTCTGGGTATAATACAGGATCAATCAAGCATTGTGATCACGGTCGAGATATTCACAGGAGCTGATATGTCATGAAGTGTTTGTGATAGAGCCCGCTTCATTATTATTCTATGAGCGCATGCGGGAACTGGAAAGACCAGGTACTTACTAAGCAGCATAAAATCGCGAGCATAAAGCCCGGGCCAGGCCAGTGAGCTTCCCTAAAGTACGGAGTAGTAGATGAACAACACTAGAGTCTAGACGGCTGAAGTAAAGCAATCGCACATGGCTAAGTATTTAGGTCCATCTATTCTTGTTGTATAGTTCTTCAGAGCTCTGGGATGTATAGGTTCACCGCCTATGCAAGTCTCTATGACCATATGGGCCTCTACAAGGCTTTCCATTATGGCTTTAAACTTGAGATGAACGCTACCACAAAGAGCGCTGCTCACACAGACAGCCCAGGCACTTAAATACCTTGTCTAAAATATCAAGAGAAGAAGCAGTATCTCACTTCAGCTGTGCTCTGTCGACCATGGACTCCTAACAGCAAGTGATTATTTTTGATATATATTCGTACCTGTTATTATCAACCGTGCAGGGAGACTTTTACTCCTGGATAGCGCACACTTTGAATACGAGTAGCTGATGGCTTGTATACTAATCCACTCCGTAGTGGTCCCATGGGTGCAACACAGAATCCGGCATGCTCGTTGAATGGCAATTGAAGGAGTTAAGGTAAGAACCAGGAAACACCATGATGAGCCGCTCGATGGTGGAAATCCTTCTACAAACAGCGGGCTTCTGTCAAGCGACCAGCTTGGTTCTCTTTACTGCCATAGAAGGCCACGGGGTGCTACATCGGGGGCGTATACTGGCAATCGGATCAACATGAACCTTTCTGTTGAATTCAATGCTATAGCCCCAAAACACTCAACTGGGACTACCTATGCTCGAGGGGAAGAAGTATGACGCCTGTTTTCAGGACGGACTTGCTGCATTATTTTGCTCAATATTTTATTGCTCCTCACCCTTGCCGCAAACAACAAAGGTTGTCAACATAGTACTGAACTGGTCAAAGATCCCGTACATGCGGAGATTGGGTATAGCTGAGCCGTTCAGCCAGAGTTGATGATTCGACAGCACCTACTTTGGATGTGGATGCTACTCGTCACTCTGTCCACCATGTCCACCATCTGGCAAGCACCTAGGTACTCAGCGGGGTGTTGGTCATAAGGTATCCATTGATATACGGATACCATAGCCCTGCAGCTTTCAGGTTGCTATGTCAACATTCCTGCCTCATTATTTATGACCTCGAGGTGGAGAATCCATGTCGATACTGCGTCATCATATATTCATCGATGATAGCCATCATCTTGCTTCTCTTACCCCGTACAGTGTTGAACAGGTGTCTTGAAAACATCGTGGTAGTTGTGGCCATAGGGCAGACCTACTCAGGAGAAAGCCGCAACGCGACTAATTAGCCCTCGTTTCATGTATAGATCGCAGTATCATGACAAGCCGGTCTGGACTCGAAACATCTGGGGCAGCATGAGATTGAAGATGAAATCAGATGCTTTCCCTGCTTATTTGCACTCCCAATCAGAGCCTAGTGTCAGGGATTTTGTTTAGCGTGTTGCCCCAGCATTCAGTGGAGCTGCTTTGGAACAACGACATTCGTTCAGCCACCGCATTTTTAGAGGTATATACCAGCCTCGCGATATTCTACCGTCAAGCTGTATCAACTACTGTCAAACTAGCCTCAATTTGTCAAGTTTCATCCAACACCATCTCCATCGTTGAGACTCGAATAACCTCAACGTCACCAAGATTGTGGACTCTCTTAAGGCACGTGCGGATCAACGGCCGTCACTAGCTTATCGCTTGGCGCCGTTTCAATAATCGACTCGATCACGACTCCTTTCCTCCTTGAGCTCTTGATCTGGGGACTGGCACCTGAAATTACACTCTGAGCTCAGTCGTGTTTCAAAGGGTCCTGTCATATTGAAGCGACCTTAATCACCCCGCAGCACTGCAAGACAACCATCGCTGAATAGGGGCTGCTGAATTGTTCTCCTTTTCCTACCTTAGGCAGGCTTGACGTGCATAATTGCACTGGATTGGATACTCCATCAACGTGGCATTCCGACTTTCGACCAGCTGGTCCGGCTGATAACATTCCCTTTCCATTCCAGGCGGAGCTGCCTTTGCTGCTGACCAGTCAAGGTCAAGCTTGACAATGCCCGCCGAACCGCAGCGCCCTTTAGCGGCTGCCACGCCAACAATTTCCAGCCCGATGCCTTCCTCAACAGCAGTCGTCCCTTCCTCAGAGGAAGACAACCACCAGCCTTATAGCGAACAACGTTTGTCACACATAGAGACCCCGGCCGCCGCCCTAGTCCCGAGCTCGCAAACCTTGTCGCCAAGTCCAGAGAACAAACATATCCCGTACATGCCTTCCCACCGGCGGGCAAACACCGAGATCATTCGAGCGCGCAATTCTCGCCCGACGTCTGGGCAGCTGTTTGGCGACCAATCCCACAGCTTCGAAGACCTTGACTATACTCGTACGCGCCCCGTTGCCTCGAACGAGAACCACGCTCGGAAGAAGTTAGAGATCGGCGCAAAGTTCTTAACGGACTTGTTCCAAGGGAAATCCGAGCAGGTCAACGTGGGACTACTCCACCGGCAAGAGGACCGGCAATCAACTGAAACGGACTCGATGAGTATGGGCGGTTCAAGCGCCGAAGAACTCTATACCCCTTCATATACTCCGACCTTCACGAGCCGATCTCAGAAACGTATGACTGCACCATCGCCCTTGAAACAAGTGACCTCGACGAATCCCCTCTCGTTCTTCGGACGGAAGCGTCAAGGCGAAAGTAGACTGGATCTTCCAGAGCCTGCGGATGATGAGCTCCTGAACCTTGATATAGGCGCGGCACTCTTTCCTCCTGGATCGAACAGTATGAGTGATCAAGAAGCTTTGGAGGCGCTGCGAGGCAAGGCGGAGAACGTCATACAACGGCTGCAGGCAGCCTACAAACAACGAACTTTTGCGCTACACGAAGTCCTCGGCGAGAAGACCGAGAAACAAGAAGAGCTTGAGGAGACCAAGACTCGCATTGGTCACTTGAAGATTCAGCTGGATGGAATGGCTGAAAAGGTCCTCCGCCAGGACAAGGCTATGAAAGCTATGGCCGAAGAGCTTGAACAAGAGAGGCAATTGCGTCGTAGCGAGGAGGTCCGACGAAGCGTCATGCTTGTCAAACCCAGCGCTGATGACGAGAGCGTCTCGGACATCGGAGTCGAACTCCAGGCGCCCAAGTGGAACCTAAAGCGTCAAAGTAATGGCACCATTCCCAGCGACTCAGGCTTTGAATCGGGCGATGAGAGCCAGGCGGAAAGCGTCTTCTCTCGTCGAGAAGTTCTCGAATCACCTCCTTCAACCATTACGGCATCGCCAAATGTCTCACAAACTACTTTGCCCATTCCACCATCTGCTATCCTACAGGCCAATCAGAGAGACTCTAAGCCTTTACCGACGCCGCCAGTTCGCGAGTCCGCATACAATAGAGTTATCAAAGGACTTGCATCCAGTGGTATCACTAGCGCGTGGACCGGCAATTCAGCCGCCAAATGCAGGATATGTTATGGGGTGCCTTCATCTGAGGCATGGAGCGTCATGGGTGTCCTGAAAGAGGAGAATAAAGGCCTAAAGACACGACTTGGCGAATTGGAAATGGTCATAGATGACTGTCTAAGTCTCGTTGGGCCTTGACCGTGTTTCAAAGGCATGGCACCTTGGATTATATACTCATTATAGTGCTAGATTACGTTTTGGCCTTATGGTTACTGTCCACTTACCTTGTGCTCTGATTTCAGACACTAGACCGGATATTGCACGACAGCAACTACTGTACTTAGATGAACCTAACGAGCGACATTAGTTACGATAGGATTATTACCATTGGTTATGCAGCAACTCTCTGTCTAGAATCCAGATTGTTGTTCTCCGGAGATGGCGCGATTTCTAGGGAGCCAGGGTCGTAGCTCCAGTTCGGGGGAAGCGACCAAGTGGCCTCAAGCGGCTTAGCGTGACTGGGGCAGCGAAACTCGAAAGTGGCCAGCGAGGCGACTACACCTCCAACTCCTCTCCCCTTCTCTTCCACGTTGCTTCTTCTTCCTTTGATTCATTCCCCTCCCCCCTTATAATTCCCTTCCACTCCTTCAGCTGGCTACTATACCAGCTTCTTTTTTCCCCCTTCTCCTTTAATCCCCAATTGCTCGACCCAGCTGGGAGGTGACCACAATGAGCGGACGTGAGTGCACACGCGATCGCAATGTCAATTCTGCGACGATACTCTCCACGATGCCTCAATTGGCCGACAATACTGATGCATGCGGATAGTCCGATTTCTTGATCTGATCAAGCCATTTACGCCCCTCCTGCCGGAGGTGGCAGCTCCTGAGACCAAGGTGCCCTTCAACCAGAAGTTGATGTGGACTGGGGTAAGTTGTCCGGTGGCCGCAGTGCAAGACCAACAGGCTAATCAGTATCTTTAGTTGACTCTTCTGATCTTTTTGGTTATGAGTCAAATGCCTCTGTATGGTATTGTCTCCTCTGACACTTCGGATCCCCTCTACTGGCTCCGTATGATGCTGGCCAGTAACCGGGGAACCCTGATGGAACTCGGTATCACCCCCATCATCTCCTCCGGCATGGTTTTCCAGGTAAGTTTCGAGCTCAATAATCAACTGACATAGATCACTGCTGACTCAATAATCTCTGTATAGCTCCTCGCTGGTACCCACCTCATTGACGTCAACCTGGACCTCAAGACCGACCGTGAGCTTTACCAGACCGCTCAGAAGCTCTTCGCTATTATCCTCTCCTTTGGCCAAGCCTGTGTATACGTCTTGACCGGCCTCTACGGCCAGCCTAGCGACCTTGGTGCCGGTATCTGTGTTCTGTTGATTGTTCAGCTGGTTGTTGCCGGTCTCGTTGTCATTCTTCTTGACGAGCTCCTCCAGAAGGGCTACGGTCTTGGTAGCGGTATCTCTCTCTTCATTGCGACCAACATTTGCGAATCCATTGTCTGGAAGGCGTTCTCTCCCACCACCATCAACACTGGCCGTGGCCCTGAATTCGAGGGTGCCATCATCGCCCTCTTCCACCTTTTGTTCACCTGGTCCGACAAGCAGCGTGCTCTGCGCGAGGCCTTCTACCGCCAGAACCTGCCCAACGTCATGAACCTTCTGGCCACCCTTCTCGTCTTCGCCGCTGTTATCTACCTCCAGGGTTTCCGCGTTGAGATTCCCGTCAAGTCATCTCGCCAGCGTGGAATGCGCGGCTCTTACCCCGTCCGCCTCTTCTACACCTCCAACATGCCCATCATGCTCCAGTCCGCCCTGTGCTCCAACATCTTCCTGATCAGCCAGATGCTCTACTCCCGCTTCTCCGACAACATCCTTGTCAAGCTCCTTGGAGTCTGGGAGCCTCGTGAGGGCTCTGCTCAGCTCTTCGCTTCCTCCGGCATTGCCTACTACATGTCTCCTCCCCTCAACTTCCGCGAGGCTCTCCTTGACCCTATTCACACCGCTGTCTACATCACTTTCATGCTCGTCGCCTGCGCCCTCTTCTCCAAGACCTGGATTGAGGTCTCTGGCTCCGCTCCCCGTGATGTTGCCAAGCAGCTCAAGGACCAGGGTCTTGTTATGGCTGGTCACCGTGAGCAGAGCATGTACCGTGAGCTTAAGCGCATCATCCCTACTGCTGCCGCTTTCGGTGGTGCTTGCATTGGTGCTCTTTCCGTTGCTTCCGACCTCCTCGGTGCGCTGGGTAGTGGTACTGGTATTCTTCTTGCCGTCACGTAAGTCATCCGTCGTGATCATCTATTATTCTCAACTGACGAATTGGACAGTATCATTTATGGCTACTTCGAAATCGCCGCTCGTGAGGGCGATATCGGTGGTGGCCTCAAGGGCCTTGTCCCTGGTAACTAGGCTGGGACCCTAGTCACTTTCTTCATTTCTTCAGCTTGACGAGTTGCATGAGCAAGACAAGTTGTGGTTCATATATTTCTTCCTTTGACCTTTACGTGCGTCTCCAGGCGGTGGACTGCTGTGGCTCAGGCAGGATTTGGATGTATTTTCTCGGACGTCAATGTATGGGAAGTTTATTCGCATCTCAAGGGGTGGGTTTATTTTCGCTTGGAAAATGAAGCCACAACTGTTCACTACGCCGACCTGGTTTGTAACCCTACTATAGAAAACACTCAAGAAGCGCCCCTGACTTGTATTATTATGAACGCGGAATATATATGTGAATCCATATTTTGCATTAAATTTGATCGCTTTATATATCCAATTTTATCGCTAATATACCCAATCAAGTCCTGTAGTCGCCGTTGATAGTAACATACTCATGACTGAAGTCGCAGAACCAGTATACACCTTCCTCGCCTCCCAGTTCGCCCTTCTCACCACCGCCTAGGTCAACAATGATCTCCAAATCTTCGTCCTGGAGTATAACACTAGCGCGCTCCTCATCCACCTGCTCGGGCTCTCCGTTAACGAGGAGCTTCAGCACAGGACTACCATCAGCGGGCTTGAAGCTAACGCTCGTCCGCTCAGGCACAACAACTCCGGGAGCAACACCCTGGGTATAGCCAATAGCGCAGAGAATCCGGCCCCAGTTCGCATCACGTCCGTACAGCGCCGTCTTGACAAGCGGCGATCGGGCAATCGTCGACGCAATGAGCTGCGCAGAGGCATAATCAGGCGAGTTCTGGATGCGGACGGTAACGAACTTGGTGGCGCCCTCGCCGTCCCGCACAACGAGCTGCGACAGCGACTGCAGGAAGGAGGTGAGGATCTCTTGCATGACGGCGTAGTCGTCGTTCTGGGCGCTGTTGATCGGGGCGCCGCCGGCGGCTCCGTTGGCTAGGATCGCGACGGTGTCGTTGGTGCTGGTGTCGCCGTCGATGGAGATGGCGTTGAAGGAGCGCGCGACGGACGTCTTGAGCAGGGATTCGAGGGCTGAAGGGACGATGGGCGCGTCGGTCGCGATTACGCCGAGGAGAGTCGCCATGTTCGGGTGGATCATGCCGGCGCCCTTGGTGATGCCGGCGAGGCTGTAGGTGCGGCCCGGGGAGGAGGGCAGCGTGAATGTGCGGGAGAGGAGCTTGGGGAAGGTGTCGGTTGTGCAGATGGCGCGCGCGGTAGTGAGCCAGGCGTCGTGGCTTGAGGCGAGGGATGAAGTGGCTTCGGGGATCTTGGAGAGGATCTTGGAGATGGGGAGACTGGATAGGAGTGATCATGTTAGTAGTGATCCCAAGTCGAATTGAAGCTCGTGGTGTGGGAATAGGACAGGATACATACCGCTGCCCAATGACGCCGGTACTCATAACGAGCGTCCCGTTCTCAGCGACTCCAGTGTACTCGTCCACCGTCGTCGCCATGCTCGTCGCATCCTCAAGACCGCCCTTCCCGGTAACGGCATTGGCGCAGCCCGAGTTGATCACAACAGACCGGATCCCCTGCCCCTGCGTCGCATTGAGGATCTTCTTGCTAACCTGCACCGGCGCCGCCTGGAACTTGTTGGTCGTGAAAACTGCGGCCGCGGAGCACGGCGCCTCAGACGAGATAAGCGCAAGGTCGGGGAACTTGGAGTTGGACGCTTTGACGCCGACGTGCGTGCCCGATACGGAGAAGCCCTTGGGGTAGCTGCCCGAGGTCGGAATGTACTTGCGCTTGCTGGCGGGGATGGCGACGTCCACGGGCGCGGAGTAGCAGCGCACCTGCCCCTTCACCATGCGGGCGAAGGAAGCCATTACGGCTGTGGGTTGGACGGGGGAGGCCATGGGCTGTTCCGCAGTACCAAAGTCAGTGTATAGTCCCAATTGAAAGGACGATAGACAGCTAGGGGCTCTTGAGGGGATTTAAATACCTCTACCAATGACTCAAAATTTGGAGCTCACTTGATGACTCGATTCCGTCTTTCTTTAGGGCAATGTGAACGATGCAACCACAGCCGGACTCAATTGGGCCTTCCCACAAGGATTTAGCCCGATTCCCGGTGTATGCCCGCAACGAAGCTGTTTGAGCGATTTATCTATCACCAGGCCACCACGGTCCACCAGAGCTGTTCACAGTAAATCCCGCTCCGGCGCCGATATCGCGGCGGCCGGAGAAACAGTCGGCCCTGGCTGGATATCGCGTTCTACTCCGAGTACGCGCGGATTGAGGCCCGGAGACTAAGTCGAAAAGAGATCAACAGTGAACATTCCCCCAGGAAGGAGCTCTTTCCCAGCTTCCTAGGCCCCTTGCGTCAGTGCCTTGCACCTTGCCAGTTATTCTATTGACTGGAATTGCATCAATGGTATTTTCTTCTCCTACGATCTCTCGCTGCCTCAGCTAAATAAAATGAAACGGAAGCAACCAGATGGTGACGGCGAGCTCCCTGTCTCGACACCGAAGAGACAGCGGACTTCGAGAACCAACGGCCATGTCAATGGTGATGGATCGCCGGAACCACCCTCGTCGAAGCGAGTAAAGAGTACGCCTCAGAAGTCGACCGGCGAAACACCAGCAACGTTGAAAGCATCCGGCCTAAGGACCCCATCGAACCGCTCGAAAGCGAAGGCTCTTTTCTCAACACCTGCAAAGGAGGATGGCGCTTCCACCCCGACGAGAGCGCGCGCTGACCGTTCCGCGAAGAAGAAGAGCGCTCAATTGCTTCTCGACCAAGATGAAGACGATGTTTTTGATGGAGGCGATCAGCTAGCGGAGGGTATATTGACCGATGAAGACGCGCCGGCTGAGGCGGATGTGCAAAATCTTGGGGTAGTCGAGACGGTTGAGGCGGATGCGGAGGCTCCTGACTCGAAGACCGAAAAGACAACAGCCACCCCAAAGCGTCGTGCTGGGAGACCCAAGGGCGCGAAGAATAAGCGTTCTCCCACACCCGAAGGAGACTTGCCGGCGCACGAGCGGTACTTTTTCCAGAACCGTGCTGGGCCGCCTAGGACCTCGAACAACAACCTGAACAAGGTGAATTTGCTGACCCATGAGGAGTATTTCGATAAACACGCGCAGTACCAGGACCCTTGCAAGCAGGAGACGATATTTCTCAATGATCTCCATCGCAGGTCGTTCCCGCAGTGGGATTTCGAATTTGATCAGGGATTTAATATCTGTCTCTACGGATACGGCTCGAAACGTCGACTTACTCATAGCTTCGCGGACTGGCTCCATCGCAAGCACAGTTCGAGTCCTCCATCTGTCGTGATCGCCAACGGACACACTCCCCACATATCTATACGTTCTATCTTTGCTATGGTTGTCACTGCCGTCCTGGAAGCTGACACGCCTCCTAAGATGGGAGCTCAGCCGATAGAGGTTCTGGAATTGCTGCAGTCTGCCCTAAAAATACGACCCGACCAACCTCCAATCACCGTCTTCATTAACTCCATCGATGCCCCCTCTCTCCGTCGCGCTACAAACCAAGCCCTCCTTGCCCGGCTTGCCGCCATCCCAAAGATACACCTCCTTGCTACTGCGGATACGCCGAACTTTATGTTAATGTGGGATATCAGTCTTCGGGACCAGTTTAACTTTGTTTTTCACGACTGCACAACGTTCACGCCATTTGATGCCGAATTTGATGTCGTTGAAGAAGTTCATAACCTCCTTGGCCGAAAGGGACGGCGTGTGGGAGGCAAGGAGGGTGTCGAGTTCGTGCTAAAAAGTCTTCCAGAGAACGCTCAGAACCTATATCGAGTCTTGCTTACGGAGTTGCTATCGATGGTGGACGAAGATCAGAATGGGGACGATGATATGGAAAACGGTGATGGAGCGGCGGAACCCAGGGACGAGACGGGCATTGAGTTCCGAACCTTGTACCAGAAGGCCTCTGAAGAATTTATTGCCTCCTCTGAGATGATGTTCCGCACGCTACTGAAAGAGTTCCACGACCATCAAATGATCACCTCGCGGATGGATGCGAGCGGGATGGAAATACTGAGCGTCCCGCTGTCCCGCAACGAGATGGAGGGGGTTTTGGAAGACCTTGTTTTGGGATGATATTACATCCGCATGCCAGCGGAGAATCTATGATACCCTGTATAATTATGTTTGTTCAACTGGATTCATCCGCGAACTCGCTCACAACCCGCTGCATATGGGCTCAGAATTGCGCAAAAGCAGCTAAAGCCATGGTTGCGCCGAAAGTAACCTTGAACGGCACATTTCGTGACATGAACCTGTCAAGGTTGACAGATTTTGCATACTTTTGCAGCGTCTGGGTAGGAAAGATGTGGTATCCTTTGGACGCAGCCCACTGCAGACACCGTCAGCAAAAACTATCCGCGTCTAAGAGCTGAGCAATTCACCTCAACCGCCACAATCCCCATACCGAACAGTACTACCAAGACTCGCGAGAACGCCCTCAACCCAACCCCAACCACGAGACCAAGCACACTCCCAATGCTGATCTGTCGCATATTGGAGGCTGTCATGAAACCGCTTTCCTGCGCCACTCCCTGTTTCCTTGACGTATCCTGAGAGGGAACAGCCCACCCAGAGCTGGTAGATCCGGCTGCATAGTCGAGTCTCATGGGTGCCGCACGAAAGGGAGATGAATGGAGGAGGGAGAAGGAAAGGCCAAGACCGAGGCCGATTCCGACAGCGGAGGCGCGCGAGAACATGAAGAGGCCTGATGCCATTTTCGAAGACGAGACTGAGTCAATTGGTGAGTACTAGTATTGTTCTGGTTATAGCTTCAGATTTGAAACCAAGGAATTGAGACTAGACTTTGTCGATGTCAACAAGGAGCTTCCAGCTTCAGCTTGTGTTCAAACGGAGTATTGTTCGCGTTACGTCATCTCGTTGCTGAGGGCGGTGAGTTGTGGCAGTATACTACGTAGCAGTTGCCGCGGCTGTCGGTCTTACTTTGTTCCGCAGATCACTACCATCAACTTCCCGATTTGGCATCTCGGAATGGAGGTTAAACTCCGACCTGGTCGATCACCCATGGCGTTCTATTACTCACAACATTCACCGGGGATCAATTGCTTCATTGTTGTTGGTTGCTGCTGCTCTGCAAGCCATTACTGTTTCACAACGTAGCGCCGAATGCCGCCGAACCGAGGCCGGGAAGGCAAGCGATTTGCTTGAGCCTCCGAGGTCAGTATCGATCGATATCCGAACCTCGGGATCCATTCAGATGGATTCGAAGGCGTGGACCACAAGTAGCCATCTGACAAGGGTCCGCTGAGTGAGCCGTGAGAGATCGAATAAGCACAAAGTCTAGAAACTGCTCTCGGTCGTGTGACAGTCGGCCATGCGCGGCGAGGCAAAAGCTGGTTCCTGGGGACCTGGCCACCACTCCGCGGAAAACGCAAAGGATCTGCTGTGGAATTTGCAGCGCGCCAAACTCTTGGAGGGGCAAAGATGCGGTGATTGGCGAATGGCGAAGTGTAGCGGGGAAGTCAGATTGAGGGGGATGTCTGGGTCCAGCGGCGAACAGCATAAAAGCGTAGACTATGAGACTATATAAGCAGTGACTCACGCGCCCTTCTTCTGACACTCATCCCCCCACGCATCTCTTCTTCTGCTGTTCTTCTCCTGTCCTTCTCTTTCATCTTCATCTTCTCTCGCTCTCTTGTGCTGTTTAGACTTAGACATCCTTCATTCTCTCCATTCTATCTCTCACAATGGCCGCCACCAACGGAGCTTCCAACGACTTCACCGTCAAGGCCGGTCTGGCCCAGATGCTGAAGGGCGGTGTTATCATGGACGTTGTCAATGCGGAACAGGTATGCAGCTACTACATCCTTCAATTGGCCATCTGACTGACTCTCGTCACCCAAGGCCCGCATTGCTGAAGAGGCCGGTGCCGCCGCTGTCATGGCCCTCGAGCGTGTCCCCGCCGATATCCGAGTTGAAGGAGGCGTCGCCCGCATGTCCGACCCCTCAATGATCAAGGAGATCATGGACGCCGTCACAATCCCCGTTATGGCTAAGGCCCGTATCGGCCACTTCGTTGAGTGCCAGGTTTGTCACCCACCCCTCCTTCCCATTAAACCCCCCACTAACAACACCCCATAGATCCTCGAAGCCATCGGCGTCGACTACATCGACGAGTCTGAAGTCCTCACCCCGGCCGACAACCTCTACCACGTCACAAAGCACAACTTCAAAGCCCCCTTCGTCTGCGGCTGCCGCAACCTAGGCGAGGCTCTCCGCCGCATCTCCGAAGGCGCCGCCATGATCCGCACAAAGGGCGAAGCCGGCACCGGCGACGTCGTCGAAGCAGTCAAGCACATGCGCACCGTCAACGCCGAGATCTCCCGCGCCCGCGGCATCCTGCAGTCCTCCGCCGACCCCGAGCCCGAGCTCCGCGCCTTCGCCCGTGAGATCGAGGCCCCCTACGAGCTCGTCCGCGAGGCCGCCGAGAAGGGCCGCCTCCCCGTCGTGAACTTCGCTGCTGGCGGCGTTGCGACGCCCGCTGACGCCGCCCTCATGATGCAGCTCGGCTGCGACGGCGTCTTCGTTGGCTCCGGCATCTTCAAGTCCGGCGATGCGAAGAAGCGCGCTAAGGCTATCGTCCAGGCTGTTACGCACTACAAGGATCCCAAGGTTCTGGCGGAGGTCAGCCAGGGGCTCGGTGAGGCGATGGTTGGCATCAACGTTTCGCAGATGCCCGACGCCGATAAGCTTGCCAAGCGGGGATGGTAGAAGATCGTACCTTACCTTTACCGTTCAGATGCAGCCTTCGATCGTTATCCTGTTGTTTTCTCTTCTGCTGTGTACATGTTTTAGTGAGCGTTGGAAAAGTTAGTATACCACGGTATATGCGTGTGTCGGGCGATGTTTATTGTCAAGACTTCGATTTCTCGCAATAGAGTTCTCTGCTGTCGCTTCTTTGCGAGGCTGGCAATGTACAATTGACTGTTGATTGATGAACGCATTATATAAATAGGGTAATCGTCAACCAATGGCACCCAGTCTTTTGAAAACACTTGCTTCTTGTGTAGAACCTGCTTGCCTATGCGGTGAACACCTCTCAATATGACTTTATATTCCCAGCTAGCCTAGCAATTATTTTTCAATACTACCTAATTGAGTCTTGTCTCTACGTGCCATATTCCTTGGCACGCATTGCTTCGGGTACGTATTTTGAGTATTAGCTTGGAATGCACCCTGAAAGACATACCTAGTCAGTAAGCGGCAACAATGTCATGCGCGGGCTCTAGGCCCTAACCCAAGTCTTGGCCATAAACAATCTCTTTTAAATATGTATACATGTATGTATATATAAGCCAGCAACCATGGCGAGCGCCAACACATCTATCTATTTCTGCGTATGCGCCCAGCGCACCCACCGCCGAATACACTCATCCACGCGCTTCAGCGCCGCCCGCTCCGCCGCAACCTCAAACCACTCGCGATGCTCCTTCCCGCACTCCGGACAAGGCCCCAGGTCGCGGATCCGCATGTCCGCCAGCTCCAGATGGATGAGCCGCTCGACGCGGTGGACGTGGGGCATTTTGTGTCCTGGCTCTAGGCCGCCATTTGCAGGTCCAGGTCCGGGTCCAGAGCGCTTAGATGAGGACGAGGACGTGTACGGGTAGTACCGGATTAGCGTGAGATGGTTGGAGCACTGTTTCGACCACTCGTTCAGACGTCGTGTGACGTTGCTTGTGCGCCCGATTTTCAGACGGACTGTTCCTGGTCCGGCCCCTGCCCCTGGGCTGCTTGGTGAGCGGCTCGAGGAGAAGTTGTTGGGGTTTAGGTCTCTTGCTCTACGGATGGCGGTGTTGCTGCGTTGGATCTGCTCGGGGCTTTCGTCGCTGTCGTCTGAGTCGGCGCCGATGTCTCTGTGGGCGGAGGGGAGAAGGGATGGGGCGATATCGGATGGTGGTGGGTCTGATTTTGCGGATGTTGATGGGGTGATCCAGAACATGTAGATGTAGCCTGGCTCGTCCTTTGGGGAGATTGGCTTCGCGAGCTCGGCGAGAAGAAGGGAGGCTGTTTGGGGTGATAGAGAAGCAGGGATCCATGGAATGAGAGAGTTTGGTTTGGAGCTGGACTGAATCTTGGGGCTGGCTGGCGAGGTTTGTTGCATTTGCTGTTGAGGGCGTGATGCTGTTCCAGACGCAGGTGGAGGACGCGTTGGTCGTGGCTTGGGGGCCACTGGCGGCTCCTCTTCTTCGATGATGGTGAAACAGCAGAATGTATGTCTAGCTCTTTTCTTCTTTTGCGGCAACTTGGTGGGCTTCCCTTGAACATCATTGATATCCATGACGCCCAAACGGTCCATTAATGTATCGATACTGGACCGCCGCTGCTTTTTGGCGGGATCCGAATTCCATGTTGTCCGGCGCATGATTGTCTCAGCTTGATCCTTATGCTGCCAGCAGTAGAATTTGGTTATGTCTGTTTTCGGACTGGCGCTGGCCTTTCCACCTGCTGTCTTTGCGGGCGAAGCATTGGGCGAAGATGCCAGTGACCGGCGACACGGGGTGCCGCTGGCAGTAACCCCTCGGCATGTGGTTGCTGGATCCTTCGAATCCGAGCGAGATACAATTGACTCGGGGGTGTTGTTTATATACGGCATTGCGATAGTTATGGGGCGTGCAGGATCAAAGCAGATGGGTAAGGCTGTATATATACGACGGAAAAGAACCCATAACCCGCCTTGTCTGCAGATTGTCAATCGCACCGCCACAGATTGGTGAAGTGCACATACCAAGCACAGCTTTTACTCGTCGGGTATTCGCAGGCGTTTGGAATGCTTTTCAGCGTTTCATGTTAATTGGGCAACATTTGCTGTTGATGCCTGGCAAAGCACCGCCTCAGTGGCTAGTGTCTGCACATCGACCCACCTGACCTATAAATATCCCACGTTCGAAGTCGAGAATCGGGACTCGAGTAAATCTTGGAAAGGATGAAAGTGAGACCGCGCAATTGCATGGCCAGTCATCACTAGATCAGAGTGAGCAGAACAAGCAGGATGATGTATATATCGACCGAGCAAACCCCTTGCCAAAGGATGATATTCGGATCTACGCAGCCATAGCCAGATGAACGTTTTCCATGTTTGTCGTGAATCTCGTCGAATTATTGATATCTACCCGGTATAATCAAAGCCAGCACCGCGGCATTTGACCCAGAAGGAACGCACTAGCTGGAGCGTTTGCTGTTTGGAGCCTCGTGCGGCGAAAACTGATAAAAGGAAGCGCTGTCTCTCTTCTGGAGAAGGGATATGGGTGTGGGCTTGGCCGTGATCCTCGGTTCCCAGATCCGCCAATGCAGCGGTGAGATACGGGCGCGCGTGTCCTTGCTGCTTAAAAACAATTCGCCTGAGCACGTCTGTGAGATGCTCGATATCCGATCGAGCACACCGACCCGCCACTTGCGTGATAAGTACACGACAAAGCGCGGGCAAGTATTCGTGGATTGTTTGCTGCACAGCCGGGGTGTCGTTAGGAAGGTTCAGCACGCTCACCCAGAATTGGGACGCAGATCGGAGAGGGATAGGCTCCGGCCCTTGGAGCGAAAGGAGGGTGAAGTTTGAGATCGCTTGAATGACCGGTGGCCGTTGCCCGGCTCCCTGGGGGGTATAAGTAAGTGCGAACAAGAAAGGATGATATTTAGGGAGCAAGCGGGTGAGAAAATCAAGGCCGCTGTTCGCAAGTTCCGGATCGTAAAGTTCTGGCTTTTCTTGCACCCAGCAGAAAGTGTCGTACACATGAAGGATTAGTGCGACGGCCTCATCGCTTACCTTCTGTGGGTGTGCACTGTGAGAGGCTAGAAAAGCAGAAGCTGTACCCATCACCATATCAGCGCCCGGGGTGCCTAGCGGTATGCTTTTGACAAAATCAACGGTCAACGAGGGCGGGAAAACAAATGGACCTGTGCTTTCCGTATAACCAGCCTTGAGGATATCACAAGCGGCCTCGATCATAGCTGCGTCAAAGGGAAAGTCCGTCATGAGAAGTCGCATACATTGCATTATCAGGTTTTGTGATAAAGTACCATTGCCTGTATTCCAGAATGTGGGCGGATATGGGCCCTCGTCTTTATCTTGCTGGAGATCCACCACTTCATCTGTCCTTAGGCCTCTTCCTATGCTTGCAAGACATCGGAGCACCATGTGGCCGCGGATGCGAGCAGGTTCTATGGACCCTTGTGCAGCTTCTGTCCGGGTGATCTCCGCCAGTTCCAAGAAGAATTTCAGAATACCTTCCAGATAATGAGACTTTTCTTCATCTGCAGGCAGAGTCTGGATTATGGCAGCAATGCCCTCTAACACTCTCTCCATCGTTTGGGAGGTGGCAGTTGGTTTGGTCCGGAACAGCTCGAATTGGCCGATGAATGCGGGCAATTCCACTTTGAGAGCATTACGACAGGAGTTGCAAAGATGCGCTATAGACCTGGAGGCTGCTGGTGCACATGACGCCAGGTTCAAGGACGCAAACAGAAAAGTGAGCACTCGAGGAAGCAATGCTTGGGTGCGTTCGAAATATGACCGGTATTTTCCGAGCATGTCTACCAAAGTCTGACGAGCTTTGTTTGGAATCGTAATCCCGTTGTCTTCGCATAAACGGGCAAACTCATCGCAAAAGAATATTGCGTTTAGGCAATCATCAGCGTGCTGATTTTCGTCAACAGCCTCGGAAAGTTGAGCAATGCAGAAGATAGCGGCCTCAAATGTTCTCCAATCTTGATTTTCGAGAGAAGTCCTTGCGTGCACTTGAAATACTTGGACCAAATCTACCCCTAAAATGGGGTATATTGCAAGCAAAAAGTCACAGACGTCTCGTCGGAACGACCCGAATTCAGCGCGGTCGTCATCACTCCAGTCACGCAACTCTTCTGGGGTAGGATACTTGAGCTTCTCGAAGCAGTCCAAAGCAGCACGAGCAAGGTTTAGCTTGGCAGCTTCGGGACCCTTCTGCTCCGCAGGACCTAGAAAGGTTTCTTGAAGGTCGTCTGCAGCTTCAGTCCACCATTCTAGGGCCAAAGGCGACGCGGAGTCATCCACTGCTGCGTAACCAGGTGATTTGAACAAAGTATGGATCAAAGCGAGCAATTTTTCGTGCTTACCATCCAGAGTTTCCGTGAAGAGTTGCGCCTGTTTTCGTGTCGAAAAGGACAAGAGTAGTTCAATGAAGGTCATATTTTCATCCTCAAAATCACCTTCCATTAATGAGGCGATATGTGCGGTACCGGAATCACTGATTATGTAGTCTAGGATAGCATCAATATGGGTTTGTGACAGCACACTCTCACGCCGATTCGTAGCTTCAGTCAGAATATGTCCGGCGGTTTTCGACAAGGAGGATATATTCAATGTTCCTATCACGCAGTTTGTGGCAGGCACCAACTGAGGGACCGAAATCGTATCATGAAGTTGAAGTGAGCCCCGAACCGATATCCAAGACTATAACCCAGATTTAGCCACGTCAAGCGTACACGTAACACGTAACGGTATGCAGCAGTTTTGGGGCCCTCACCTGGTAAGAATTGATTGCTTCTGTTCCAGGAATCTCATTATCAACAGAGCCACCAGAGGCGTTATGTGTGAGAATCTGAGAAAGAACAAACTCTACAAGCAAGAAGGCATCTTTGAGGTTTCCAGAGATACGGCGAGTGTCTTCAGGCTTGCGTGATTCAGCCCCCGAGCGGCCTATCTCCTCTGCTAGGATTTTAGAAAAGTAAAGCAACGCGGTCACCTGGTTCTCGGACAATGCCGGGAGAACGTTTTGCAGACTAACTGACGCACACTGTACCTCAGGAACGTTTTTCCCGTTGGCCAAAGAAGCACCTAGGCTCAAGATAGCTCGTGTCCAAGGAGCATTGGCCTTAAGAAAGATGGTTGCAAGAGTCGAAGCTAGCTTCCGGATAACAACACGCTCCCCTCCATTGACTAAAGAAACGTAGTGGTCGATTAGCCGTCCAATGAGCTCGTAAGCATCGTTGTCAGCTAAATGATGCCTGTCGTGATGTGAGCAAATAACCAATGCAGGAAGTAAAGGAAAGCATACCAGTCGTGATTGACTTTCACAGTAAATGTTAGCGCCCCAAAGAACCTCAGGTCCGGACTCTGTTCTGCAAGCAGACAATTTGCAATGACCCAAGCATGTGGTCCTTTCTGAAGGTTCTGAAGAAGTTCCTGAATCTCTTTGATCTTGGCGGGGTTGCCTGTGTTTGCCGGGTCATAAAGTTCCAAGACGAGCTAGAAAGTCTGCATTAGTCCAGTTTTCTTCAATATAGCAGGAGCACAGGCCTACTCTTCTTGCCCCATCAACGGCCCAGGCCTGGTCTGAGTGGTCCATGGACATGCCGAGCACCTGGGGAAGCGGACAAAAAGCTGGAGAAATGATGACCTGAGCCGTGGTATAGATGCCGATAAGAAAAAAGGTGGGTCACGTGGTGATAACGCTATCGTTGGAGGGGAAACAGTCTCGAAGTGGGGGACCACAAATAACTGCATCAGTCCAATTCTGAAGCTCTATCTTGTGTTTTACTCTGGTAGACCTAGCTGCATACAAGCTCTGAGAATTAATAGATCAATGGTCCTAGTTGCAGAGCTAGAGTTCTCATTATCTCCTTCTCATGGGCTTTCATATGGTAATATATGTAATGTTTCGGTATCAGGCTCTAAGTTACCGACTCCACTCGACATCCACCTCGTCCGCCTTCTGGTGCTTCAACTCCAAGCTCCAATAGCTAGATCACTGCAAATCCGACATTTCTGTACAACTCACTGATCGCCTTCTCATCATCCCCTCCTCTTCTCTCCCGGCCATTGTGCCTATTGAACCCGTTGGAGCTCTCTCGCCTTGCAATCAAGGTATCCTCCCTTGACACGTGCACCGCCGCTCTTCTAATTGCCTCAGTCGATGCTCTTTTCCCGTCCTCCATCACGGCTTTCTTGGATTCTAGCTTTCCGGCCGAGTCAAAAGCTGCCTAGCTATCGTCCCAGATTCTTCTCTCTATCTGTTCCGAAATACGCCGTCGACATGGAAGCAGTGGATACTACCAAGCGTCTGTCGAGCTTGCGGCATTTGATGCAAGAGCACAAGGTTGATGTATACAGTATGATATGACTCCTATGACTTTCACTTCAGTTTAGGGAAAAAAGCTTTGTTCTAACTTTTATCACAGTCGTTCCCTCAGAAGATAGCCATCAGTCCGAATATATTGCGCCATGCGACGGTCGTCGAGGTAGCTAATCCCTCCCTTCGAGCGCCCACGAACAATTTCCGTCTATTTCGGAACACATGTAGCTTACTTATACCCCAAAACGCAGAGTTTATTTCGGGATTTTCTGGCTCCGCGGGAACCGCTATTATCTCGCTAAAAGAAGCGGCGCTTTCTACTGACGGTCGGTACTTCAACCAAGCGGCGAAGCAACTCGACGGCAACTGGACTCTTTTGAAGCGCGGAGTTGAGGGTGTTCCAACATCACAAGAATGGTATGAATGTTGTGGTCTCCACTTGTTGGAATGGTGGAATCTTATTCGTACCTAGGATAACTCAGCAGGCTGAGGGTGGTAAAGTGGTCGGCGTTGATCCAGCTTTAATAACTGGAGGTGAGAACACGGGGTCTCAAATACATCTTACCAAGCTTGACCATACTGATCCCTTACAGCGGCGGCTCGCAGTCTCTCGGACACTCTCCAGAAGAGTGGTGCTTCACTGATCGGTGTTTCACAAAACCTTGTTGACTTGGTCTGGGACAGCGAACGGCCTGCTCCGCCGCGCGAAAAGGTCAAGGTTCATCCTGAAAAGTACGCAGGCAAGAGCTTCCAAGAGAAGGTTGGCGACCTGCGGAAGGAATTGGAGACCAAAAAGGCAGCTGGTTTTGTTATTTGTATGTTGGACCCTGCCCCGGATCAAGTGCGCTTATACTAACAACTGTCGCAGCCATGCTTGATGAGATTGCTTGGCTTCTGAACCTGAGAGGAAGCGAGTAAGTATACGTTCTTCCACCCATAAATTCTCAGCCTTATAATGGTGATCTTTAGCATCCCCTACAATCCAGTTTTTATCTCCTACTGCATTGTTACCCCTACAACAGTTGAGCTTTATATCGACGATGAGAAATTGACACCTGAGGTGAAGGCGCATCTTGGTGACGATGTCATCATCAAGCCATACGATTCTATCTTCGCAGACGCCAAAGCGCTTTTCGAAGCGAAGAAGCAAGACTCTGAGGCTCCGGCTTCAAAATTCCTCCTCTCAAACAGAGCTTCCTGGGCTCTTAACCTGAGCCTAGGAGGTGAAGACCATGTCGATGAGATTCGTAGTCCTATTGGCGACGCCAAGGCCGTGAAGAATGAAGTCGAATTGGCAGGCATGAGGGCTTGCCACATTCGTGACGGCGCTGCCTTGATTGAGTATTTTGCCTGGCTCGAAAATGAACTGGTCAACAAAAAGACTACTTTGGACGAAGTCGATGCTGCTGATAAGCTGGAACAACTCAGGTCTAAACAAGAGCTGTTTGCAGGTCTCTCCTTTGACACCATCTCCTCGACCGGGCCTAACGGAGCTGTCATCCACTACAAGCCTGAGAAGGGAAGCTGCGCCGTCATCGACCCCAACGCCATCTACCTGTGCGATTCCGGTGGCCAGTACTTCGATGGAACCACGGACGTAACCAGAACTTACCATTTCGGTCAACCCACCGATCTTGAGAAGAAAGCTTTCACATTAGTCCTCAAAGGCTGCATTGGGATTGACGCAGCCGTCTTTCCGAAAGGCACAAGCGGATTTGCGCTCGATGTCCTCGCTCGGCAGCATCTGTGGAAGGAGGGTCTCGATTTCTTGCACGGGACAGGACATGGAATCGGTTCCTACTTGGTAGGTCAAGCCCTTTTCCAGCATTACACACTCAGTTGACCGTCTCCAGAACGTACACGAAGGGCCCGTAGGCATCGGTACCCGTGTCCAATACACGGAGGTACCCCTAGCCCCCGGCAACGTTATCTCTGACGGTATGTAAACGGCATCTACATGATGAACCCAGTTTGGCTTACTGACTACCCCAGAACCTGGCTTCTACGAGGACGGCAAGTTCGGAATCCGTATTGAGAGTGAGTCGCCGATGTCAAGCTCCTGGATACCTAACTAATACTAGAGCAGACGTTGTTATGGTACGCGAGGTTCAGACAACCCACAAATTTGGTGAAAGGCCCTGGCTCGGCTTTGAGCATGTCACAATGTGCCCCATCGGCCAGAACCTGATTGAGCCTTCGCTCCTGAGCGACTCTGAGATCAAATGGTTGAATGACTACCATGCGGAAGTGTGGGAAAAGACGCACAAGTACTTTGAGAACGACGAGCTCACTCGTAAGTGGCTGCAAAGGGAGACCCAGCCGATCTCTAAATAAAAGGTTGGTGGGATCTTCTACTATAGAATGTAGATAGATTCTAGGTTAGAAATGTCCATACTTGAACATAGTGTCAGCCATCATGGCTCAGCTCTGTCGCGTTAACGCACTATCTTCTCGAGATGCTCTCTCTTTTTGTTTAGCTGTGTTCAATATATCAGAAATGTGCCTGTCCGTTGTACCTCGATCTCCGGAGCGGGATGTGGCTGCTCGTGTGGGGATCCCGTGGACCTCTTGGAGTTGGGACCTGGTCAGCTAAATAATTGCTGTCCTTCCGACGCAACAGCTTTTCGATGTCTACGAGCCTCGTTCAACACTTTGTACTTGGTAAATTGCCGACCCTATTCTGTCTACGATATTATACGCGCACGGATTTTATCCGAATTCTTGGCTACCCTCGTCCTCTGGCAACGATGCCCGCATCCCCTACCATCTGATCATATCGACCTGATTCCTAGACACCGAGCTTCTTCAGCCTCGCACCGACCGACTCCGCATACTGCGACTATAGTTACAGCTCACATAAATCGGCGAGAAGATCCGGGCGTTTGGTATGAGTGGCAGAAGTGGCTACGTGAACGGCTACGGGTACTCCGACACCAGTCGCTACGACCGTGGCGATGGCGGATACGGCAACAATAGCAACTTGGGAGTGAATGGATATGAATCCAGCAATGGAAGAGACCGACGCCCGGGAGGCTACGGGGGTTTCCATCCTGAAACATCGCAACAGACGTCATTGTCTCCTGCACCGTCACCGGAGCGGCGCCGCGAGAGGGTCGAACGAGACGACCGTTCCTACTCTTCGTCGCGATCACGGACACGCGCACCAGATGCGGACAAAGAACGGAGGGCTCAACATACGGATAGCAGGCCTCGCGGGGAAACTAGTAGGCCACCAGGGGGTACCAGTCACCAGGGAGGGGCTGTCGGAGGGTCACAAGCTGTCGAAGGTACGTGCTGAACATGCATGCGCTTCCTCCATCAATACTAGACTCAGTCTGACTCATGGCTTGTATGATTCAGACGTTTTACATTCAATACAGCGCGAATGGGACTACGTAGCGACCGACGACTGCGTACCAGTGCAGGTTGCCCTGCAATTGATGGACACGAGCACGCTGGGGAAGGCTGAGCGCGAACCGGACTTCTTGGATGTACACCAAACGATCCAGCAGACGCTGAAATCCATTGTCAACGAGCATCACCAGGGCTTCAACAGTTCCATTGGTACATACCACAAAATCCAAGCGAACATACAAAGCTCACAAAGCCGAGTGCGGAACCTGAAGCATGCGCTAGAAGACGCCAAGGGCGGATTGATGTCTACGAAGCCTGAGCTGAAAGATTTGGCAACGTCTTCTCAGAAATATGACGACATCATCCAGTTGTTTAGTCAAATCCAGGAAATTCAGTCCCTTCCAGAAAAATTGGAGTCTAGGTTGTCCGACAAGAGGTTTTTAGGGGCCGTTGAAGTACTGCATGATGCGCTCCGACTTTTAAGACGCTCAGAGCTCGAGAACATCGGGGCTCTCGCAGACATTCGGGCGTATTTCGAGAACCAAGAGTCTTCCATCACAGACATCTTAGTCGAGGAATTACACGATCACCTTTACCTGAAATCTCCTTACTGTGTCGATCGGTGGAAGCCGCCAGCCCCAGAAACAGAAACTAATGGCGTGAACGGAGCCGGCGCCGGCGCAGGCTCTTGGGAACGACCTGTCTATGGATTTCTGGCGAGGCTAGACGCATCGAAACCAATGGTGGAGGATGCGTCTCGAAATCCCGAGGCCGACACATTTTCTTACCTTCAACTACTCATCGAGGCTCTAAATAAAATGGGACATCTGGACATCGCAGTCGATCGTATTGAACAGCGACTTCCAGTGGAACTATTCACGGTAGTCGATAAAACGAATGCGGAAATTGACGCACATTACCCAATATCGAGGGGATCGATGGCACAAGATGGGAAGACAGAGTCGCCCACGGAGTTGCTCGAGAAGCGTGGCCATGTGCTCTCGGAGTTCCTGTGGACACTTTATGCTAAGTTCGAATCAATTGCAGAGGGACATCGGGTTGTTCACGATGTGATAGCGGCCATTGTACAGCGCGAAGGAATACCCAAGAGCAACTCTCTGGCTGGTGGCTTTAAGGAGCTCTGGAAGCTTTACCAAAGCGAGGTATATATATACACCTACATTCCATACCTAGGCTTTCCTAACCGAAGCGTCATTTTAGATTCGATCCTTGATGCACGACTACCTGTCCACCGATGGTGGTTCTTCCATTAGACCGGATGAGGAGACCGATGCACGGCGTCAACTGTACTCGGGGTATAGGGACAAGAACAAAGTGCGTGTTCTCTCCAAGTAGTTGGCTTTCTCATATCTGACTAGTCCCAGAAATTATTCAAACTCTCCGAGGCTGGGCGCACGACGGAGATGAAGGCTGAGCAAAACGAGTTGGATGAAATTTTAAGGTCTTCCGTACCCGGTCTTCTGTCTAAGTCGGAAGAAAAGTTGGACGACAGTCCTTCTGATTCCAGGCAAGGCACAGGACACAAAATCCTGATTGAACCTAGCGTATTTAACATGAGCCTGCTATTACCACCCTCGCTCTCATTTATCCAACGCCTGAAGGATGTCGTGCCTGTTGATTCTGACATGGCTACGGGCTCTCTGACCTCTTTTCTCGATGACTTCCTTGTCAACGTCTTCCTGCCACAACTTGATGAGACTGTCACCGAGCTCTGCACTCTGAGCTTTATCACGCCCGACGCTTTCTTAGAGGACCCTCAGTGGTCATCAGTTTCACCAAAACCAATCTTCAAGGTCGGTAATAACTTCATTCTTTTGTCACGCCTTCTTTCTCACTGATATCTAGGGAACGGTGAAATTCATGTCGGTTGTGAAGGAGTTCAGTAAAATGCTGTCCAGCATCCCACATGATCAAGCGTTTACACAGCTTCTTCTCAGTCAAATAGTGACATACTACGACAAGTGTTGCGGGTGGTACAAGTGTAAGATTATACTGGGAATCTGTGAGCAATTCCTCTGCTGACTTTCGAAGCCATCGTCACGAAGGTCTCTGGAAGAGCTGGTGTCCAACTCAAAGCTGCCGCTGCTTTTGCGGAGTCCGGACCCATCCATGACCTCGTTGTCGAGCTTTGGCGGGGAACAAACCCCAACAAGCACGAGATCATCGACAAGGTATGGTCTACAAAACTCTCTTAGTGGCCATGGTTAACATGAGCAGGAAACCGGTCTTTTGGTAAAGCAAACGGATAAGGTTCCCTTGGAGCCTGCCGACATTATATCTGATCCGAAGTCGGTAGTCGCCCTATCGCTTCTGCATAATAGCATGGTTGGTCTACACTACCCCTCGTTCCGGTGATGTAATTGACGCGGTATAGCAATGGCTGGCTAGCAGTCTCTCAAAACTGCGACAGCCATCAACGGACTCTCGGTCGTCGCATCCTGGGTCCGGGCCGACAAACCGTCGCTGGACCTTGATCAGCGCCATGAAGCCGAAGCGTGATAGCATAAGCCAAGCTATATACCTTCCGTTGAATCAGGAAACGGCCACTGCATTCGACACCACACTCCAGTCATTACGTGACCTTGCACTCACCGCTATATATGCTTTGCATATCGACATCAGATGCGGAGTTATTCATATGCTGACCCGGGCCATGGCCGGGCCTAACCCGCCCACGATCCGTAACTCAGAGCCCGCTACTCCTTCACCACCACCGAGTGGTGGTTGCTGGCATCTCTTAACCAGCCAGCCAACTGCGGCATCTCCCGCGATTCTTGAACTAAACAAGGATTTGATCGCCTTTGATACGAACATTTCCACATATCTTGGGGCCTTCCAACGCTATTTCATCACTTCGGGGCTCCCTCGGTTGATCGACAGAGTATTTGTTGCCAGCACGCGCTACATCTGGGCTATGAATGAAAACGGCGCCTTGAGGCTCCAACTCGACGTCCTTGTTCTGCAGCAGAACCTAAAGAACGTCATCATAGACCTCTCTCAGCCCTCCATACCAGACTCGCAAAGAGCGGAACAGTATCGCGAGGTTGTAACTCTTCCTCGGAGCGCTAAGTTCCTCGACTGGTTCCTAGAAGGAGCGGTGAAGGCACTGGACTACGCCAAAGAAGAAAAGGAGAACTTGGCTGCCAATGGCGACAAACCGCTTACTACGGATGGCGAACCTTTCAGTTATGAAGAGCTCAAGATCCTCGTAGACTTGTGTTTCTCGGAGATCCTCAGAGGGCCCAAGGGTGAAGACAATCGGGAAGACTTCATGGCTGCGAAGAAGGCCAGTGCCGACGCACTCCTGAGGCTGAACGAAATAATGTGGGATTCGAAATGATTTGTGTTGCAGCGACGGTGCCTGTACCTAATGATACCAGTTAGATAGCTCCGCTGCTCCAGTAGCAGTAAGCCAAATATTCATACATTATACTATATTCTTTCCAATAATGGTGACCCGTCTTAGTATCGCATTCCAGCTTCCAGGACAAGGGTCTATATCTGCATATAATTATCCCAGTTCATGGGTGACTGGGTGCTGCTGCAGGGTCTATCCTCGTTGGTGGACAGAATATATATTTGGACCGGTCCACATTGATAGCACACAGATATAGTCTTTTAGGGGTCTAATAGGCTGAATGAGCGCGATCAGATGACTATAATCATGTCATGCAACTAAGCTCTTTGCCTTTACTAACACCCTGCAACTGCCTGGTCCAGTACCCTAGGGTAGAAGGTCAAGCATGGCGTGTAAGCAGTACATCACTGCAAGAGCATCGACTCCAGAAAAGTGGGCCTCGGGGCCATTACATCATTGTCCAGTCACAATCCTAAGCTGCAGCCTGCAGTGACTCCGAAGTGACTCGAGAGGCTCTATAGACGGCAGCACGCTGGATATCTGATTTGCCGGATCGGTTAGGGAGATGGTCGGATTTGCTCGGACTGTTTGCCGTGGTTGACTAAGTCCGGAGTCATAGATAAGCCGCTTGCATTGCAGCTTCTCCGCAGCGGTGAGGCTGAAGTTGAACCCGGAAGACGCTTTTCTCCCGCTTCTGGATAGAGACTGCTCTGGCTGGAAGAGCACACAGCCTGCAGACGAGTCAGGCAGCTATAGCTATGGAGTGACTTTTATTTACTACGGAGTATGTGATAGTTCTTGCAGGGTAACTGGAAAGAGTACTTATCGCCGACATCTCCGATTACCAATCGTAAGCGACAAAGCTTCGTCTGTCCAGCCTTTAGTAAGCGGCTTTGCAACTGCTCGTCTCTCTGGGGTTCTCCAACTTTGCTTTTTATTCTTCCTCCTGGTCGCGCCTCTCGCTCTTGATCGGCCGTTCTCTCTGCCTCCCTTCCCTGTGTATTCTGGAGGAGGAAATCGAGGTTGGGTTGCACATTCCGGGGAAAATGCTGGACGACAGTTCCCAGACCGTCCTCGGCGAAATCGCCCCAGGATCCCTGTCGCCGGCCTCCTCGCCGTTTCTCCTACAATCCGCAAAGCTACAGCCCTTCTGCGGCGACGTCGAAGGATGGGGCCCTTTGAGCCGGACTAGGTTCGATCTGACACCTTGCTTTTTAGACGTCGGTGTCTCGTTGGTTGCTGCGTTCGGGTTGGTGCTGGGGAGCGGTGCCCTGTGGTTCCTGTTCAAGAAGCGCATTCCCCAGCCCGTATCGAAGAATTGGCATTTCTACGCTAAGCTGGTTAGTCTGTTTCGAGATGTTGAATATCATATCATATGCTGATTTGTCTCTGCGTAGACCGTTCTCTCCGCCCTGCTGATCACCACCGTTCTACAAGCAGCCTTCCAAGTTGAGATCTACGCCAAGTGGTTCGCCGATTTCCGGTTCTGGAGCTCTGTCCTCGTGTTCGCCTCGTTGTGTGTCATCTTCGCCGTACAGTACTATGAACATTGGCGCAGCCGGTATCCGAATGGCGTCGTCCTCTTCTACTGGCTCTTTTTCGTTATTGCCTATGCCGTCAAGCTGCGGTCGCATGTATCACGCAAGACCTACGATGATCGCTTGCCGTATTTCGTCACCCTCAATGTTAGCCTGGGACTGGCGATCCTGGAATTCGCCTTGGAGTACTTGGTTCCGAAGAAGCAGAGCGCCTACGATGCCCTGGGCGACGAGGATGAATGTCCGTACGAATATGCCGATATCTTCTCCGTCCTCACCTTCAGCTGGATGACTCCGATGATGAAATTCGGGTACACGAACTACTTGACTCAGGATGATCTGTGGAATCTTCGCCGACGGGATACCACTCGTGCCACCGGCGCTACGTTGGAGGAGAACTGGGAACATGAGATGCAGAAAGAGAAGCCTTCTCTTTGGATGGCACTGTTCAGGTCTTATAGTGGCCCGTATGTCCGTGGAGCTATCATCAAATGCGGAAGCGATGCGCTTGCCTTCGTTCAGCCACAGCTCCTGCGAATTCTGATTGATTTTATCAAATCGTACCGAACGAACGAACCCCAGCCGGTTATTAGAGGTGTCGCTATTTCACTTGCCATGTTTGTGGTCTCTGTCTCCCAAACTTCGTTCCTTCACCAGTACTTCCAGCGCGCTTTTGACACCGGTATGCGTGTCAAGTCTGGTCTCACTGCCATGATTTACACCAAGTCCCTGAAACTCTCGAGCGAAGGGCGCGCATCAAAGACTACTGGCGACATTGTTAACCACATGGCCGTGGATCAGCAGCGTCTATCTGACTTGACTCAGTTCGGTACGCAGCTATGGTCTGCGCCTTTCCAGATCGCTCTCTGCATGATCTCGCTGTACCAGTTGGTCGGAGTGAGCATGTTTGCTGGAATTGCTGTTATGATTCTCATGATCCCGCTCAATGGCGTGATTGCGCGGATGATGAAGAAGCTTCAACTTATCCAGATGAAGAACAAAGACGCGAGATCGAGACTCATGACTGAGATTCTGAACAACATCAAGAGCATCAAACTCTACGCCTGGAATACGGCATTCATGAACAAGCTCAGCCACATCCGTAACGACTTGGAGCTGAACACCCTGCGCAAGATCGGAGCGACCCAATCTATTGCGAACTTTACCTGGCAGTCTACCCCATTCCTAGTCTCTTGCTCTACGTTCACTGTCTTTGTCCTATTTGAAAATCGGCCTCTAACCACGTCTATTGTGTTCCCCGCTCTGACGCTGTTCAACATGCTCACTTTCCCGCTCTCAATCTTGCCCATGGTCATTACTTCTGTTATCGAAGCTTCAGTGGCCGTCAAGCGCTTGACAGACTTCTTCACAGCCGAGGAGCTCCAAACGGATGCCGTTAAGTACGAGGACCCTGTTGCTCACGTTGGCGACGAGTCTGTCCGGATCCGTGACGCGTCCTTCTCCTGGAACAGGTACAAGGATGAGACGGCGCTGGAGAACATCGACCTGAGCTGCCGCAAAGGAGAGCTGAGCTGCATTGTTGGACGTGTTGGTTCTGGAAAGTCGTCGCTGCTTCAGGCACTTCTTGGCGACCTGTGGAAGACCGAGGGCGAAGTTGTTGTTCGCGGGCGCATCGCCTACGTCGCACAATCCGCATGGGTTATGAATGCAAGCGTCCGGGAGAACATCGTTTTTGGCCACCGCTGGGATCCTCAATTCTACGATCTGACCGTGGAGGCCTGTGCTTTGATCGACGACTTCAAGAATCTGCCTGATGGTGACCAGACCGAGGTTGGGGAAAGGGGCATCTCCCTTTCTGGTGGACAAAAGGCTCGATTGACCCTTGCAAGAGCCGTGTACGCCCGTGCGGATATCTACCTTCTTGATGATGTTCTCTCTGCCGTCGACCAGCACGTCGGACGCCATTTGATCAACCGGGTGCTTGGACCGAACGGTATTCTCAACAGCAAGACAAGAATTCTAGCTACGAACGCTATTCCTGTCTTGAAAGAAGCGGACTTCATCGGCTTGCTTCGCGACAAGACACTGATCGAGAAGGGTACGTACGAGCAGCTGATGGCCATGAAAGGTGAAGTCGCCAACCTCGTTCGCACGACTATGAACGACTCGGACGACGAAGGCTCTGGCACCGAAAGCCGCGGACTTGCTAGCCCTGAAAGCTCTGAGACCACCACCGTGATTGAGGATCCCGACTCCGACTTCTCCGACACCGACGAGGCTGAACAACAGATTGGCTCTCTTGCTCCGATCAAGGCTGCCGGTCCTCGCAGAACCAGCACAGTCACTTTACGTCGCGCGAGCACCGTAAGCTGGCAGGGACCCCGCCGCAAGCTTGGCGATGAAGAAAATATCTTAAAGAGCAAGCAGACCCAGGAAACATCGCAGCAGGGCAAGGTCAAATGGAGTGTCTACGGAGAATATGCCAAGAACAGCAATCTGGTTGCCGTTGCCTTCTACCTCATCACCCTCATTGGTGCGCAGGTAGCGCAAGTCGCGGGAAGCTACTGGCTCAAGCACTGGACCGAAGAGAGTGAGACGCAGTCTGCCCCGAACGCCGGCAAGTTTATTGGCATTTACCTAGCTCTGGGACTTGGCTCGTCACTGTTGGTTATTCTTCAAAATCTTATCCTGTGGATCTTTTGCTCGATTGAGGCGTCGCGGAAACTTCACGAGCGGATGGCATTCTCTATCTTCCGTTCTCCGATGCGCTTCTTCGAAACTACGCCCTCTGGTCGGGTTCTCAACCGATTTTCAAGGTAAGCACATTTCGAAATCGACTGGACGGTTCTAACATACACAGTGACATCTATCGTATCGACGAGGTTCTTGCCCGTACATTTAACATGCTTTTTGGAAACGCGGCCAAGGCAATCTTCACCTTGGGTGTTATTGCTAGCTCAACCCCTCTGTTCCTGATTGCGGCCCTTCCCTTGGGATATATCTACTTCAGCTACCAGAAATACTACCTTCGCACATCTCGTGAACTGAAGCGTCTTGACAGCGTCACCCGGAGTCCCATCTATGCGCACTTCCAAGAGTCCCTTGGAGGAATCTCCACAATCCGCGCCTACCGACAGGAAGAACGGTTTAGCTTGGAGAACGAATGGCGCATGGATGCCAACCTCCGTGCCTACTTCCCCTCGATCAGCGCAAACAGATGGCTTGCCGTCCGGTTGGAGTTCATCGGGTCAGTTATCATTTTGGTGTCTGCGGTGCTCTCGATCATTTCTGTTGCGTCTGGCAGCAAACTGTCCGCGGGAATGGTTGGTCTGGCCATGTCCTACGCTCTTCAGATCACCCAGTCTCTCAACTGGATTGTCCGACAGACTGTCGAGGTCGAGACGAACATTGTGTCTGTCGAGCGTGTTCTCGAGTACGCTGCCCTTCCTAGCGAAGCGCCCGAGGTCATTTTCAAGAACCGCCCCCCTACCGGATGGCCGGCACAGGGCGCGGTATCGTTCCAGAACTACAGCACACGTTACCGCGAGGGGCTCGACCTCGTACTCAAGGACGTCAGCCTTGATATCAAGCCTCATGAGAAGATTGGTGTCGTCGGGCGTACAGGTGCCGGAAAGAGTTCGCTGACACTGGCGCTCTTCCGCATCATCGAGCCTACCGACGGCGGAATCAGTATCGATAACCTAGATGTCTCCACGATAGGACTTCGTGACCTTCGCGGCCGCCTTGCCATCATTCCCCAGGACCCGGCCATGTTCGAAGGCACGGTACGGGACAACCTGGACCCTCGTCATGTGCACGACGATACGGAGCTGTGGAGCGTGCTCGGTACGTACCCATCCACTGACAGCGAATTACTCAAGATACTGACTGTATGCAGAGCACGCCCGACTCAAGGAACACGTGTCTCAAATGGATGGACAGCTGGATGCGCAGGTCCAAGAAGGAGGTACGCACAGCATCTAATCTCTCCCTTGCGTCGCGCCTATATTAATCGAGCAACAGGATCCAACCTCAGCCAAGGCCAGCGCCAACTGATCTCTCTCGCTCGAGCGCTCCTAACACCTAGCAACATCCTCGTCCTCGACGAAGCAACAGTGAGCTGACTCGATTCATTTCTCCCGCTCTTCACGAAACTAACAAGAATACTCCCCCAGGCCGCCGTCGACGTCGAAACAGACGCCCTCCTCCAGCGGACCCTGCGCAGTAACATCTTCCAAGACCGCACGATCATCACGATCGCGCACCGCATCAACACGATCATCGACTCGGACCGCATCGTCGTGCTCGATAAGGGCCGCGTCGCCGAGTTCGATTCCCCTGCGGCACTCATCAAGCAGCGCGGCAAGTTCTACGAGCTCGTCAAGGAGGCTGGGCTGCTTGATAGTGATGGGACTGCGATTTCTGTTCAGTGAGCCATGCAGACCTGAAACTCGCAGCGGACGGAGCTCGGTCAACGAAGCGAGCGAGCGAGGAAAAGGGAAAATCAATATAAAAGTTGATGCTTGTTTGCCTCAATTTCGACTGTCTATAGTTTCCTAGTACCTAGCCCGGTACTTACTTACTTGTTGGGTAGGCGTTTTGTTTTTCGAAAGATTATTTTTATCCATCTCATTGTTATGTCCATAGGTGTTCGAATAGTCTAGTCTAGTCTAGTCTAGCCAGTATACATCCATATTGCACATACATATACATATAGAAGGACGTTGTGTTGTCTTGTAGATTCAATTTCAATTTCAATTTAATATAAATTTAGATTAACTGAACGACGTGAGCGAGAGACACACCATGGAGCGGTGTAGGGATGGCGACCCTAAGGCGATGGCGAGGGCGATGGCAACGCCAATCCAGCTGCATGGGATGTTTGCTGCAGACGCAGACGCAGACGCAGATGCACGCTATGCGCAGCAGTGCATGGTGTACGGAGCTGTACAAGCTGTACAGAGTCGGGGTGGTTTACCCCAATTCACGCGCAGCACAGCACCAAACAGGGTTCAGCTTGAGTTCATGGCGGCGGCGCCACGCTGAGGGGTGAAGTGAGAGTACAGTGAGACACGGGCGGGATCGCGGTACGGAGTATTAGATCTTGATTTGATCGGATCATGGCGCTTATGGGCCAGGCACAGGCACGGGGTGGGTTTGGGAGTGGGTATACTTTGTAGGATGGAGTAGTATTATGTATACGGTAGTACTGTGAATGGAGTTATTTACCTTGGTAGAGGTATAGTTTCTCCGTATCTGTACTAGCATATGCTGTCTGTCATTGAAGGGTGAAGGGTGATCAATTCAAGAAACATCCATTGGGCATGGAATAAAATAACTGTGTCTGTTATATTGATTATTTGTGCTACAATGGCATCCCGGGATACGGTCTCCGTGTCCAGGTATATATCCATAACCATATGTCATGCTAAGAGCGCCATGCAGGACGTTCTACACCGCACAATATGACAGCATCATAGTATCTAGCTACATGTAGGTACTACGGAGTAGACTAGCTCCTAGAAACAACAATTGATCTGACAGGACATGACAGACTCCCCCGTACCCTGCTTATCCTCGTAAGCAACCCTGCCCTAATAAATCAGAGTTCAGGGCTGGTAGGGTAGACCCTGTCAAGGAAGCCAGGACCCCCCCAGCCACCTCGCTTAAAGGGCCTGGGTCTGATCTGGACAAGGTGCTATTGTAGCCGAGGCTGGGCCTGGGTCTCTTATCCGATACGTTATCCGGGGCTTATCGATCGATCGATTGATTGATTGATTGACTGCAGATAGGTAGGGAGGTAGGTAGGACGTACGCCGTAGGTATTTGGAATCATCATGGCAAGCCTCTCCCGACCGAGCGAGTCCCGAGTCCCGACTCCCGAGTGACGTCCGTCCCTCCCATCGCAATCCCAGTCCCAGTCCCTGTTTGTTGTTGCAGAGTGCAGAGTGCAGACTCGCTTGGTTCCCTGAGCATGGACGGACGCGGTGCAGCCAGCGCAGTGCAGTGCACGGACTGCAGCCCACAATGGCACGACACGACACGACACGGACCAAGGTGAAAGTACAGCGAACCGTCAAGGAAAGTACTGCATTGTACGGGATGTCGCTCGCTCGGTCTCTGCAGACTACGCGACTCATGCTCTTCTCTTCTGTTCTGCAGATAGGCCTTGTTTTGCCTGCTATGACTGTCATACTATTCTGTATGTATGGCTGACTGTTAGCCTAGATAGGAGCAGGAGCAGGAGAGGAGCGTAGGTGGAAGCTCTTGAAGGCGTCGACTCCGAAACCCCGATCGATCGCCCTCCGCAATGGCATCTGCCATCTGGGATGCTATCCCGGTCCTCGGGATTCCTCCAGGAGCGCCAACAATTCCATTGACTTCCAAGGACTATTCCGCCCACAGCTAGTCGATTGATTCCCCATAAACGACCCTACAGAGTAGACTAGACTCCAGAGCCCCATCAGGCGTTGTTTCAGTTGTAACGGTAAGCTGCTAAACGCCGGGATCGACGTCCAGCCAATCTTCGCCTTCCAATCATGCGCTCGATTTTCTCCGACTCGATCTGGGGTGGGGTTCGAGGGGAACAGGCTAAGTTGAGTTGTATCTTAAGAAGAGAACATGTCGACTGCGAAGTTGGAACTGGAGATCTCGCTCCAGGAACTGCACGACGGGCTGGATCGTTTCACGCAATCCCGAAGGAAGGAAGAGGCCGATGTTTAATGATACACATCAAAGGGAGAAGACTTGCCTGTTGAGGTTTTCTGCCTGCGGCAGTATCTCACTGCCCTAGCTTCTAACATATAAACTTCTATATAGTCTTATTCTGCAGTTAGCTCTTAGTTAGTTAAT
>RHLP01000232.1:0-98900 GCA_003719405.1 Aspergillus incahuasiensis | reverse complement strand
AATGACGCATCACGGATCAACTTAAAGGACCATTGTTGCTCCAGATGAGCGAATGGTAGTTGGATCTATGGGATGGCGTGCCGCTTATTAGCTGGGGGAAAAGATACCTCTCGATGAGGGTGCCCCGCAGCGTCCGGACTGTAAGGGTTGTCAGCGCATTGGGTATAGGGTAACGCTGGACGCCGGTCCAATTGTGAGAGCCAGTATAGGGCATCTCGAAGCAGAGAGCATGAATTGAAGGGCAGGACATGGGTTTCCTCCTGGATGTTGCTCACAGGCATCCCGCTGGGCGGGATTGGGGAGGTCAGGGTAGAAGATCTGTTTATGCCTAGAATAGAGCAGCTTCGTCTACAGAATAAGACCACGATTTCCGCGGTGTGCGCGAAGTGACAAAAGGATTTCTGACTTATTTGGTAGTTGTATCTCTTAAGGTTGATTTAATTGTATTATCTAGCTTATGGCCAGGTCCAGGCCCGGCCCTTTCTTTTCGATGGCAGCCATCGCTATTGCATCCAGACTAATCATCATCCACGGGACTCAGGAAGGTAAGCGGCGAAAGGGACGTGCCTCGAAGCCAGGTGATGCTAATCTTCCAGTTGCCTTAGGCCTGCATTTGACCCGCAGCGCCTACCGAATCGAGTACGAAGCTCTTATAAACGTTATTCGGCGCAACTGGTCGGATGAGACACTTTGGTCCTCAATAGGAGCTGCAGACCGCTACTGGATCCTCTCTAGCGTCCCAAGAGGGGACTTCGCTGTGTCTATGCCGAGTATGACGGGCGTCTCTATATCTTAACAGTCCAAGGACAACCCGACCATAGCCCCTAACACACCTATCTTCAGGCACTGGCACTCAGCAGAGAAGACATGAAAAGGGACAAGGCAAGTGCTGGGATGTTGTTGATGCAGTGTCGCTCCTTCTACAGGAACCCCTCCGGCTCTTTATGGTGGGTGCTCCATCCTGCTCCCCTCCTTAGTCTTTTCCTTTTCCCTCTTCTAACTGATCACATGCGTTTCCCAATAGTCATTATTGTCTTATTACTTCTATCTTTCTGGTTAAGGGCTGCATATAGATATCATAGCAGAACATGGATATCAGCGCCCTTATACACCCCGTCTCGGAGCAGCCAACCGCACCAAACCCACCGGTCGTTCAATCAGATAGCACTGCGCCAAACACGTCTTGCTACATAAGAAAACTCAGCAGAGAAGCCTTGCGTCTCGTTTTTAAGTATGTTCGCGACACTGGCTCCTCCCTTTGCAACAGTGCTCTTGTATGCCGGGAATGGCAGCATGTGGCCGAGGCCATGATCTACCACACGATCCCGGTGTACAGCCAACTTCCAATCACGGCCCATTGTTGAGTTCGTGGTCGTTGCCAACGACCAGCGTTTCAAGACCGCGCACCTAACGTGTTGCTGCCCTCTTTTGAACCCACGGCCAATTCAAAGATCGATGCTAGAGCTTGGAGGTTTTCAGAAGTGAGGAGTACCGTTGAGCTTGAGGTTTTTTTTGGGGGGTCAGCCATGAACCATGGCCGCTGCAGCCGTGACCATGTGGTGGTTTTCCTGTTTCCAGACAAATGGGCCATGGCCGCCGCCGGCGTGGTAAGGGTAACTTTTAGTTTCATAGGTCTATAGTTTCCAACAATAAACCATGGCCGTTGCCGCCGTAACATGGCTATATCAACAATGGCAACCTCGCAAGGATGCAGCTATCCAATGTCATTCACCTTGATAATACAACAGATCGACTTGAAAGCAAACGAAAAGCCCCGAAACAAGACAGAATGTCGGCGGATAACTTCAGACAGGGGCGAGTCAAGTCATGCATGCATCGAACACACCTACCCCGTACAGACAGACGTCCAACCAATTGCCCCAGGGCCCAGAACCCATTTCCTGCACCTAGTAGCATTCCATCGCGCTGCAGGTCTGGCGTCTACGCGCATAGAAGACCTTGCGTCCTTGTATAGAAAGCTAGGGAGTACACCGTACGACGCACTATGGTTTGCCTTTTGCCCTGCTAGATAGGTAGCGTAGGTACGTACTCCGTAGCTAGGTCTCTTCGAGCTGTCCGCTCCCTTGCTGATGACTGGCCATGACCATGTCCCGGTTTATTGCATTCCGGAGGGCTTGGATTGAGCCTGATCAGCGCTTTCAAACCAAGAGTGCGCGCTGTGCTGCGCTATCACGAAAGCCGCCGTCGGAAGGGCCGCGGTCCGATCTTGGCTAGAATAGTGTAGTTGCAGGGGCGTATGGTATACTTTGTACAATGCGCTGGGTAGGGTTGTTGTTGCGATCCGGTAGAAAATCTGGGGCTCTTTGGGATGAACTGGCGCACGGAGTAGGGCAGTGTTCAATACAAACAAGGTATGCGAGGCTCAATTATGCTAGGTCCTCGGAGGTGCTCGGAGCAGAAGTTCGGTGAGCGGACTCGAATTCAGGCCTCGCGATGCGATCTGCGCGTTGCGGTGGTCGCGACTAAACTATGTTGATGTTCTTCTCGTCAGGAGATGTTGGTTGGAATGCTGGGGCTGGAGGATGGAATGTGTCGATACCACCTCGCTGAACCAAAGTCCAACGGAGAAGAAGTAAACAAACAATAGAAGCGCACGCGTATGGAGTTCAAATGTCTATAAAGTGTCCTTTCTGCCCCCGGATAACAAAGGTACCTTTTTTTCATCCACCACTCCTCCCGACTTTAACATAACATAATATATTCCTGACCTATACCACTTGCACACCACCATGTGGTTATCCACCATCACGGCGTTAGCCCTAACACTTCTGAGTCCCGCGCTCGCCGACAAGACGCTAAACGTTGTTTCCCACCCCGATGATGACCTCCTTTTCCTGAATCCCGACATCCAGCATGACATTACCTCCGGCTTTGACGTACGCACAGTCTACCTCACATCCGGCGACGCGGGCGAGTCACAAGAGTTCTGGACCTTGCGACAGTCCGGTCTCCTCGCCGCTTATGCCCAGATGGCAGGCGTCTCCAACATCTGGGACGAAAGCGACGCAGGTATCTGGGGGAAGGACATCCCGCTGTACACGCTGCGGTTACAACCGGCAGTGAGTCTGGCGTTTTTGCATATTCCTGACGGGAGCATGGACGGGAATGGGTTCCCGGCGACAGGGCAGGAGAGTCTCGAGAAGTTGTGGAAGGAGGAAATCGCGCGGATTCGCACGGTCGACGGGTCGGGGACAACGTACTCGCGTGGCGAGCTTATTGAGACGCTGCGCCAGATTATCGATGGATTTAGGCCGGACAGTTTGAATTCGCTCGACTACGTGCAGCCTTATGGCAGTGGCGATCATAGTGATCATACTTCTGTGGGATTGTTCACGAACACTGCGGCGATTGCGTCGGCCTACCCGGGGAGTGTTATTGCGTACCGCGGGTATCCGATCAAGCTGGAGCCGGCGAATGTGGGCGGAGAGGATCTCGCGAGGAAGAAGGAGGTCTTTTATACGTATGCAGCGTATGATGCGACGGTCTGTGGGAATGACCAGGCTTGTGTTGGGAAGGAGTATGAACTTTGGTTGCCGAGATTGTACACTGCGAACTAAGCTGTGCATGCTGCTGGGCTTTCCTTGTGACAAGTGCTTTCGCAAAGTGCTGTTTATAGCTTAATGTTATCCGTGAGCTAGCTCGCAAGCGAGAATGGATGAAACTTCGTTTGCGGTTTCAATTCTTGTGCCGATGACCTTGTTCGGGCCAGGTAGGACCGATTACAAGACTCGCAATATGGTAGGGCAGCATTGCAGTTACATTATCCTCACGCATGCAAAGGCCCTAAGCAGTAGCGTAGAGACGAACCGCTCCCTAGCGCAGCCGTGTCCTTATCAAGAAAATGCTGTGATATAGAGACCATTGCTGATTGGGCACCGATTATGGTCGCATATATGAAACACGTGGTGGACCAAGGGCTCGGGTGATTTCACAAACATCCAGCGAAGCATTGAGGGACCCTGTCCTCAGCCCAGTGTTGCAGCTGATGGAGAACATTTGTATTTAACGACCTCATGAAAGGTGAATCAAGGAACTTGCCCATTGCGCGCCGGCGCCTTGTCATACGGGCGCCTTCAAGAATCTAGCTTCGCCGGGGATTGAGCAGCTATAGTGGCGCCAATAGAGTTTTGTCACGGTTGAAGACTGTATCTGGATCGAGACCCGAGTAGGCTCTCAGAACCGCAAGCTTTCGCGGGATTGGCTGCGAAGGAGTAACGATCGATACGCTTCGGGCCTTCCGCTGCAGAATACATAGTGTGCAGATTGTGCAGTGAGAACCGACCACTGTCACGCTGCCACGCACTTCAAGCGCAGGAAGTTTTGAGTCAATGGAGACTGTTTAGGATCCCTGCAGCGTTGCGACTTCCACATGCGCATCATCGGACGAGACATATCGGGGCACTGTTGTAGTACAATTTTGAACATGAAAAAAGACATTTGCCTTATCGGCCGAGATATCTGGCACAATAACGGAGACTGTGTATAGGCCACTGACTTGTGGAGTAATCACTCCACTCGAAACCGCTGGCAAACAAGAGAATTACCGAGCAAAAAAAGTAAAATGCCGAGCCAAGCGCGGCTCCCAAATAGGCAGTCATCAAATTTGCTGACTATTCCAGTTAACCAGATGATCTCCTCTTTGTCCAAACTCCGCGTCAGCATGACCGGACCTCAAGGACGGATGCCAGCCGGCCATGCTTTTAGCACCTGCAATGTGCTTGAGATAGTGTTCCATAGCTTGAAAGGCAGGCATATGGACGCACGGTATGATTTGCTGGTGACGGCTGTGACGAGTGTGGACCCTCTACCAATCTCATCGCGACAGGAGCATGTTGAGGTCGAACGGCGAACCTTTGTCTCTGCCCGAACTATGCACGGGGGTCTGTTTTGAGTATAGTGCATCCCCTATCTGACCCGTGCGGGTTCCTCGCAAAGGAGCCGGGTATCGGCCTGCGACTTGCCCGCGGTCTGCAAGTCAGCCTGCCATGGATTGCATGCAGCTAACCCCTTCCTGTCTGCCAGAAGCGCTGCTACCAACCCAGCGCTCAGGGTCTTGGGTTGCTTGAGCCCGAGCGTGGAGTAGGGGCCCGCTAGCGTTGTATGTGTTACGGCTGCAACGCTGCTAGACATTTTGATTACCCGATTAACAAAATCTTAGTTCGAGCAGACCATCGGGTCCAATCAGGCGTCTCGTCGTAGGCCCGCGCCCGTCCGATTCGTCCAGCAGCGATATTATTCCAAATGAATTATATGCACTGCCAGGAGCCAGTCTAGACGGCTGCGCTGCGCTCGGACGGAAACACTTCTTTGTTTGCCTGGGTTCAGTAACTGTTGCGGTTGGCTAGCCACACCCACTTCGGGTTCGCGGTTCTGTCAAATGAGCGTGGACAATGATGTGATTTTCGTCCATGATATGGTCGCCCACCTGCCCACCAAGGCGTGAAAAAGATATCCGCCCGATCTATCTGCCCTGAACCCATTGTTGTTGTTAACGGTGCATAAGAGTACCACCACACGGCTCCGATAAACAGACTGACTATTCGAGGTATAGTAATTTGCTTTCCTCGCATGGGCCTTGAAGAATCGAATGTTAATCTATTTGGTGCGCAGCAGACTCCGCCCTATTGGTCGCTCCGCTTGTCCCGCGTCCAACCGCTGAGCCGCGAACTCACTGCAGAAAGGTCTGAGAACATATGCCAGAGATTCAAATGTGTGACAACGTTCGGGGCCGATTCGGGGTTTGCGGCCACGAAGCAACCGTATACATTGCGAGATGTCCGCCCGCGATCCAGAACAGGGTGGTCTGTCCCCCCCATCAACGCTTCGACGTTTGGGACTGGCAGGAGGATAAAGACAACCAGAAATGCCCGTCATGCAGGGGAGACACGCCACCAGACACTCCTTGATGGAGTACGGGGCAGCGGTTGGGTGAAGTGACGGCGGAAAGGTTCAGGAGACGTCTTGGCTGTATTCTGCCCTCAATTCAGCAAAGAGCTTTTGCTCCGCGCGTCCGCCCCAAGTGAAGGACGCCGCTCTCAATTTCGCTGTTTCGATTGAGTTATCGCGCCTGAGGAATATCCTGTTATGTATTAGTCCTTTGTTTCACGTTTTGAGATTGAACTTAAGCACCATTCATTGCCTTGGCGGCTAGCAAAGTACACCAAATGCGGTAGTTGCAATACTTCTCCAAGCGAGAGGGATTCTCTGACGTTTAGGTCAAAGATAAACCACCGCGTAATCGGTAGATCGGAATCAAAGTCTGCTGGGATGTGGACGTGATCGTAGACGGGCGGGCGGAGCGTGGCGTGAAACTTCCGGCTAAGGACCTGCCTAGACACCAGGTCGCCTAGGGCGAGATGGCGGGCCTGGGGGTTTCCAGGAAGATCGGAGACGCGGGCGTAGACGAGAACACGCAGGGATTGAGACATTACAGTGGTAGAAGGGCATGAACGGGATGATAGACACGACGGGGACGTTGAAGAGGGGAGTGAGAAGAGGAGACGGGGGCTTTGTTTGTGGCATCCAGTCCAAGCAAACAAAAGGCCGAGAGTCTCGGGGACTTCTGTGCAACTGCAGGCCATTGGTGACCGCGGAGCCCGGGTATTTCCGACCGGCCACTGCGTCATTGCCTTAGCACTATCTCTCATCAACTGTAATCCTCATAATACCCAGCTGGACACTCTGGATGAGCTCACTAGATGACAGGCAATCGAAGCAGCGAAGCTTTCAAGCTCCGGAAGCTGTCAGTGTCGAGTGCTGCGATGCGCAGACGCACTAATTCTCCGGACCCTCTTTTAGTGGGTGTCTAACCACGCGTTACGCGCTGGGGATCCTTTGCCGGAGTGTGGCTAAAAGTACTGACCCAGGGCGCGAAGTACCAGTACCATGGTTGGCACTTTGTTTTGCCTGCTAGTCAGGTACATTTACTTCGAGATCTTCAGCCAAGCACTTGATCTTCTCTGAGTTGTCATTGCATTCCTCCTTCATCCTCTGACTCATCAAAGATACGGCTGACAATCATCCTTCTCACACTTTTTCTTATCATCTTTTCATTCAATTCTCGATATAAACATTAACATTACTATTTGCAGGTTACTAAGAATGCACTCCCACTCAATTACTTTTATCACCCAATTTGACCTCAACGCTGCTTCTTGTGTCCCATTGCCTTCCCCCTCGGTCCCGCGACGGTGCCCATCAAAACTACGTGATGTCAGCAAAATACACGAAAGAAGAGAGCAATAGCCTACCATCCCAGTGCGTGAACGAGCTGGAATAATTTCCCCAGAAGTAACGGTGATGATCGTCGTGCCAATCAGCGCCACCCCAGAAGGGGATAATCCGTCGCAAGCTCCATGGAAAGTCGTATCCCGAATGCGCATCAATCGCCTGCAACTGACGCAGCGCCATCCATCCCAGAACCGTTATCAGATGCACGCTCCCCGTGATGTACCCAAGAATAAGCGGGGGGCATATAGTCCCCAGCCCGAGGAAGAAAGTCTCCGCTGGACTAGCGTACTCGGCAGTCAACCCGAACGGCGCGGCGTATTGATGATGGATGCGATGGACGGAACGGTACAATGGGCCCCAATGCATAGCCCGGTGCAGCCAGTAGTGGTACGTATCTTCGACGACAAAGAAGAGGGCAATTTGTGCGGCGAAGAGAGATAACTTTGGGAAAGGAAGTGTATATTGCACATGGCAGACTTCCATCATTGGGTGGAAGAGGACGATCAACGGCAACTCGACGATGAAGTGGATGGCGAGGATGTACTTGATGCATGTCCACTGATCGTTGATCGATGGGCTCTTGTGATCTTGGATCTTGAATCGACGGAATACGCTGGGGAAGGCATCGGCGATGATCCAGGGAAGACAACGGCCGAAATATATGAGTTCGTGGGCGAGAAAGGTCATTACCCCTGTCGCTTGTGAGCAACAAAAGTCAGTACTAACAAGCATCAACCTACCAGTCGCAAGAACATCATTGTTCCAGAAGGTGTAGTGCGCCCACCACAGCTGCTCAGGCCACGAGAGGTCCGGATCCTGTTGGGCGACATGGACGAGCTCCGGGTATGACAGTGAGCCAGAGGGTAGGGTTATGTTCGCCATTGTGATGTGATACACTCAGTGAGGCTCTGAGGTGCAACGTGTTCGTGTACCTGGCTCGGAAATTGTGTCCCGGCTTTTGTACCTGCGGTGTCTGCGGCTCAGCCAGATCCCGGTATGGTCTGATCCAAACACACCACCCCGGATTCAGGCCGGATCTTTACCTCGCCACACTACACCCATGCTTTTTTAAGTTACTGTGGATATAGGGGCAGTTCACGTACGGTATAGGATCGACAAACTACACCACGCGATTGGATTGCGGCTACTCAGGGTTTGTTGTAATGCTATAATCGGGCACGTAGGCTTCCAACCCGTACACTTGACTGGCTTTTGACGATGACTTGACCTCCCTTTGTGACCTACTTTTTCTATTTATCTAGAATGATTCGATGTAGACATTATTTTGATGGTTATCACTCCATTTTCTGAGAAATACTTGAGAGCTTCCTAGGTAATTCCTCTACATATATATATATCTACGATTAGATGGGCCTAACGGTCGATCGGGACCCGCAATCCGACTTCGAAACCGTTTATTCATCGCGTCCAGTCCCTAGCAAGTTACAGATTGAGACTTGCTACGGAGTAGTCCTCATCAAACCTCAACTGTCCAGACTGAGAAAGACTCAAGTTCAAAAAAATCCAGTGGAGCCATGTATCGGCCCATCAATCGACATTTTCCCACGATCGAACCATGTACTCCTGCCCGCAAACCACCAAACTCCCTCGAAACCCATCCGACGATGGTAATTGTATATCCTCGCGCGCGGGCAATTTATCTGCCTCCGGTCCAAGCGAGTACTTTACCTCGAACCCGCCCTGGACAAAGTCTTCCCTCCTCGCACTAACTTCCCCACCACTCTTGATAATGGCCTTCGTCTTCCCAACCTGCCGAGCGAGGACCTGCCTCTGTCGGAGGGCGATATACGTCCCCCAAATGGCGCCGACAAATGTCCGAGTTATCTCCTTCTCCTCGCCCTCGTTTAATTGCTCGCGCGCCAAGCTCTCAAGAACAAAAGATACATTCTCGCGCCCGTCCATGCGCGGGAATGGCAGCTCCCTCCACACCTCCTCGTACTCCCTCACGGGCGCACCCGGTAGATCAGGCCGCGGCATCTCCCCAACCTCCAGGTCGTCTCCGTTCGGAAGCGCGGAGAATGTGCCGCAGTCAGCCACGCCGAACGCGTTCCGCGAGTCCAATTCGTGCGTGAAGAGGACCTCATCTGTCATATTTCAGCTCATGTTCGACAATTACAAGAGAGATAGTTGCCTACTGGAATTTGCATCCTGTAGTCGCTCCCCCGCGATCGCCCAGTCGAGTTCCCCGGTGGCGCGGTCAACACGGAGGTCGACGTACCAGTTCCCTACGGAGAGGACGAGCGTGTCGGTATTTTCGAAAGCGGCCTCGGGCGGCCATCGCAGCGAGATTCTGGTTGATAGACGTTTCGTCATTATCGGATGCCGTTGTGGTTGTGTAGTGAGGTAGGTAAACGAGAATTGAGTTCATGAGCACATGATTCAGTCATCGTCTTCGTTGATCTTAACCTCCACAGCCCCCGAGTCATCTTATCAGTTCCCCGCACATTTGGGGCATCACGCTGCGGGAAACAGATCGTAAATCATTGGCTCTTACTCCTACTCCAATTTTTGATCTCTTATACTTTCTCTTTTGGGTTGAGATAGGGTCCGAGAGATGGGCTGCTTATCGCGCTCATAATGTCGATTACCTATATAACACTACAGAAATTCATCATGAGAACCTTCGAGGACAACGATCATCAAGATGCTAAACTTGTATCTAGTAACCGGCTTCCTATTGACCGTCTTCTTCGTACAACGACTCCGATCGCCTATCGCGAAGCTCCCCGGACCGTGGTATACAGCCTTCACCAGCTGGGTGCTCAAATACCATGAATTCAACTCAAACCGACGCCTATACATCCACAACCTGCACACAAAATATGGGACCACGGTCCGCATCACGCCCAACGAGATATCATTCGCTAGCTTGGAGGCGATCAGGGAGATATACGCGTCCGGCGGGAGTGGGTATGACAAGACGGAGTTGTACGACTTGTTCCGTCAATTTGGGATCAAGTATGAGCATCTCTGTAAGTTTTCGTATAGACCAGAGCAACTGATTCCATTAGGACCATGTTCTCGACGCTCGACAAGCAGAGCGTGCGTTTCGCCTCTCCCGAGTTCGGATGTTAGCTAACAGCATTTAGCATAGCCAGCGCAAACGCGAACTCGCGGATCGTTACGCCATGACGAACATCCTGCGCGAGGAGCACGTATCCGCCATCAAAGATCGGGCGACGGTTTTCGTTTCCAGATGCGTTGCGTCGGCGGAAAGTGTGGATGTTTACGTATGTTGGCGTCCGTAGATTGGGACCATTTACCGTTTGTTGACCAGCCAGATCTGGCTCCACTGCTTCGCACTCGATGGTGTAACAAACTTCTTGTTCAGTCCAGGGGAACTACGTTCGCTCGATTCCGAAAAAGACTTTGAAATCATGGAGGAGCTCACATACCATCAGAGCTTGCAGAGTTTGTTGCCCTTCCTAGGTAGCCTTGTCGCCACGATTGGCTAACGAGCGCAGAAAACCTTCTGCATTACTACTTCCCTGCCTTCATGCCCTACTTCCCATCATGCCTGGCCCCACGCCGCTCACCGAATACAAACGAGTACGTTTTGAGAATGTCCGCCCAACAAAAGCCCAGCCAGCACAGCCTCGTCTCAAAACTGGCCCGCGAAGACTCTCCACTTGACCATGTACAGATAGCTGCAGAATGCAAGGATCATATGGCGGCGGGTATCGACACAACGGGTGATGGTCTGTGCTTCCTGATGTGGGAGCTTTCCCAGCCGCATAACCTACGTTTCCAAGAACGACTTTACCAGGAGTTGGCCATAACCGATCTTGATACTCAACTGGACAAGCTACCCTACCTTGAGGCGGTCATTAAAGAGGCACTGCGGTGTGCTCCGCCAATTCCGATGTCTTTCCCGCGGTACGTACCAGCTGGAGGACGAAGGATCGACGGCCACTTCGTCCCGGAGAAGACGATTGTCAGTTGCCAGCCGTATACTGTGCATAGACTCGATCAGGGTGTCTTCCCGGAACCGGACAGATTCAATCCGGATAGATGGATGGACGACAAGGGAGCTGCTGAGCGAAACCGGCTGTTCTTTGCTTTTTCGACCGGCGGCAGGGGTTGTACTGGGCGGAAGTGAGTACCCGTTTCTAACCCTGCTCCTCCGCGCGTCAGCATCATGCACGTTTCGCGAGCTTTGTTTGCATTTGCTGACGATGCGGCGTGTACTGAAGTCTGGCCATGGTTGAGATGAAGATTCTCTTGCGGGAGGTGTACTCGCGGTTTTGTACGACGGTCGCGGAGGATATGCGGGGGTGCATGGATATAGATGACCAGATCATCGCTTCGAGGCCGTTGAGCCAAACTTGTAAGCTGAAATTTACCGCGAGATGAGGTTGAGATGACGCAATTCTGCTTGCCGAGTCGGGATTACTGCTCGTCAGACTATGAGTCGTTCTAGGCCAGATTCATCTCAAACCGCGAAACGAATAGCTAACTCACAGATAACGACGAATTTGATGCTTATTGCTACCGTCTGCATGTTGTTACCTTCCTCGAACTTGAGCGGTTTCTGATCCTACTATTAACAGCGATACATAGTCGGGTCTTAGCGGCAGCCCGCGATTACTCAAGCGTCAACCGATAAGGCCATGATTTTTGAAAGCCATGGTGCTCAGGCGAGGTGCTCAGGCAAGGTGCTCGCTTGCTGCATGCTTCTCTCACTGAGAATGAGTGGTATTTGGTAAATATGAGTGCTTCGGGCGGGTACGTGCCCGCTATGCAGCTGAGCATACGATATGCAGCCCGACCCAGCCGTTTGCACTGCACCATACAACTTGAGCGAACGAAGTGGGTGGACAAGGACAGGGCTCCATCAGATGCATCAACCACTTGCTTTCGGAAACTGGGGATCGCATGTAGTACGAAATGGTTCAGTGGTCGGTGGAATGCATAGCGCCGATGCGCGAAGCGAATTTAACGCCGGATTTGCAGCCTTGCAAGAATACCGGCTTAATGTGTTTGCATGGCGTCTCATCAGACAGGGACCTCCTTGCGTGACGAGTCTAGGCGCTCTACACAACAAGCTTAACCCTGGTACCTCGACAGTTAGGCACAAACAACGGGCTTGCCCGTACGCTAGTACCGGTATTCGATCTTGACGGACGGCCGCGGCTCTTCATCAGACTGGGCTAATTATGCATTGGGCGTGTCGATATGTTCCAACATAAACCTTAGCCCTAACCTGCTACGTACGCGCAGACACATCAGTGGGCAACAATCCACGCGTTTCTCCGTGTCCATATTGTGTCCCAGCTCTACCAGCAAAGTATACCAAGTCATTCCGTCCTCTGCGCCGTTTCTGTGTTTCTACACTGCAAACGCGCATGTATGACAACCGGCGCAATGGCTCCCCATGTACGGAGTAAAGTTTTAGATCTGCAAATTGTCTTGTGTCGTTGTGTCGATCTCGTCCTCGCTCTCTCGAGTCTTCGCATATTGTCAGATCTCCCGGTCGTGTTACTGTCTAGCACGCACACAACCAACGTCGAGCAGCAGTATTGAGGTCAATTGACATATAAGGGCTGAACATCCCACCATCGTGGACTTTTTTCTTATTCATCAATTATCAACCCATCTCCTCATTCCCGATCTTTACTATCACTTCTCATCAGCCATCATGGTCGATCTGACCCCTCTCTTTTTCTTCCTCCTTTCTCTTCAGCTTGCAATGGTTCAGTTTTATATGTTCAATCGGTACGCCGAGGTCATGATTGGACTAGAAGGGATCTGGCGGATCGTTCGATACCCTCCCGTTCCCTAGTAGGGCTGCTATGTCGCCAAACATCGCGAGAGGTGATCCACCCCGTCGTGTAGGGCCGTCTAGTGAGCACTCGTGGCTGGCTTTATGGTACACCAGCTCTGTTCTAATCTTCTTGCAGCAGAATATTATCTAGTTGTCGTCAGCCTTGGGACCATGTGGCGTGATATCGGATTCCAGTCAGTAACAGTGCCACAGCTGGCGGCTATGGAGTTGTTCACCAACTACGCATAACTCTAATCAGGTTGCGCTTTTTTCACTGTGCTGACAGCCATCAGCTAGGCATGCGCTGTTGTGGGTCGCTCGTTGTTTGTTTTGTTCCAGGCATCAAAGCTGCACTTGCTCTTCTCTGTGGACGGTGGGAGAGAAAGCCAGTGCACGTATGCGTGCCTTTATTGGGCATCATCTTTCTTCTTTTGTACACATTCGTTTTGCGCCTCATTACTCCTGAAATCGTCTGTCCTTTCTTAAGCAGCGCTCGACGACCCCTTGGTATATCTCATATATAGATATATAGCGAACAGCAACCGACATACCGTTAATCATGGCAGGCTTTGCATCAATTTCGCTTTCTCGCTATCGCATTCGGCCCCGACTGGAAACTAGGAGGACACCGTGATTGAGTTCCTATCCCTCGACGAGGGGCAGCGCAAGCTTTCAATCTTCCAGTTCAGGTCCTCTGGCTCAGTCATGCAACGTGCGTTCTACCTTACTTCGATCATCAAATCGTACTGACGGTATAGCAGATGCTAAGTTTCATTTTTGGCCATCCCGGTATCTATATACAAGCCAGCTTGTGTGGACGATCCTGACCGCGTGACGCACCCATCAATGAACCTTCGGCTTTACATACAACTGTCTGTATGAGAAGGATGCCACACCCAACGCCCCGAAGGTCCAATAGTGCCGAACACAGCAAACTAGTCTTTCAAGGCACCTTTTTAGGACTTGGTCAACCTCGAAAAGGTAACGAGATCTCAATCCTCGTCGAGTATTCGGTTATACTAATCATGTTGGCCCGGTTCAGGACAAGTACCGGTTATCAGATTCTTTGAGTCCTTGTTTCAATTTTATTACACCAGATCATTATCTTTGCAATATGTAAGTTGTCTGGGCTACAAATGACCAGAAGTCAATCTAACTTCTGGTAGATATATAGACGAGCCTTTGCGTCTAGATCAACGTCTATATAACAGGGTGTGCGCCTTTGGCTTGTCCTTGGAACAGCCGCAACAAGATCCGCAAAGACTGTCATGGACATTGTTCTCCCAGGCCATCGCGCAAAGCGGCATGGCACAAGATAATGATTTGCTTGAGATGGAGAAGTTTGCTCAGGGCCCTTTAGCGGCAAATATTCTAACCCCTTATCAACGCGATGGCTGAGCCCCATGTTGTGCTTTGTCCTGGCTGCCTCCCAGCAGGCCGGGATCACAATCCCACCCGGCTAATACGGCTATGCGGGCGAGGGTGACGTTTACTCTTGATGGCTTATACTTCATTTCGCCATCTTAAGTCTATGGTGGTGGAGACTGACGCTGTGCGCGCTAGGATGTGCCGTTCAGCATGTGGCACGACCGCAGCTGAGCTTTCTTTTGTCTCCGGAAGACGGTGCTCAGTTATCTCCCTGCCAGGGCCTCATGGGCTTGTCGGTACTTTGAAATTGTCAAGCTATCGGGGTGTCTGCGCTCTTGGAGGGGTCCGATCCGTATGAGAAGCCATAATGTTACTCAAAATCGCGTTTCCTACGATCAAAGCTGTCAAGCCAAGAGGTCTGCGCAAGTGCGTTGCTCACTCCCCTACACCAGGATTTCGAAAAATCTCGCTAATTCGTTCTTAGCACACTGAAATTATGATCCTGGATTGAAACACAACCCTTCTAGGTGCTGCACGATGCTCAGAGATCTCCCTGAAGGTTGGTCTACGAAATTAGAAAGACAATGATGCAACCTTATGCTGACAAGAAGTGAGGAAAGTGTAGGTCCTGGCAAAGCCTCATGCTTCGGATTTTGAACGGGACGGTACCGGCTATCGTCAGGTACACCCACTTTTTGAAGCTATTGCGGATGACATTATCTCTTTTTCGGAAACTTAGTGGTGGGGCAATCCAGGCTGCCATTTGTAGTACACACTAAAGAGAGACATTCTCCATCTGCCAACCGCTGGTCATGGTACGACGCTGGGCATGGCCTTGTTCTATTCATCGGATGCTGGTTGATCTCCAAGGTAAACAGTGCCTGCAAGCCTCTTTGATTGCCGCAAAGTGTCAACTAACTGTTTCTCGATTCTTACGCAATAGTTTCTGGTCGACGCATTGTCCCCTCTGGGGTCGACTCTGGGATGGGCAAAGTCGCTTTTCATTATACGATGCGCGTCACATTTATTACGGCTGCATCTTCGTTCAACTTCGATGGACTTCTATGTCAGGGAAAGCCGAGAACTGAACTTATAATGAGCCCTGTCGGTTCCAGCTGTGTGCCTGATAGATAACAGACGAGACTCGGTTGATAATCGCTGCGGTTCAGCTCGGATCACTCGCCAACAACTGTACAGATCCCATGTCGTCTAGCAGATTATCTCGGAATCGGGGGTAGCTTGCCCAGCGAGATCGAATCGGACAACGTGACCAGTCTACTACGTCAGAAGTTGAATGATGTGCGAGCCGAACGTGACGAATAATCTGTAGAGGTGATGATCATTTCTGAGATGCACCGGCACTGTGATGCGCCGCTCCAGACGGCCGAGTTGATACACACAGTAATCACGAATGTCAGAATACCGTTTTATCTCTCGATGCGCTTCTCTATCATCAGCGGAGAATTTATAGTCAAGGAACGCTCCTGTTTCATCGACACCAGGCTTCGGGTTGCTGGCGTCTGCTGTTAGCCCGCCCTCTCGTTCAGCTTAGTTGGAACCTTGACCACCTTGAAAAACATTGCCTAATTTCTTCGCTCTCGGGCCCTACTCATCACCATGAACCGGGCGCGCCCCTACCGAGTTACCCGCCGTCATCAAGCCCGTCGCTGCAATGATCCCCAGTACGGCCATGCGCCCGGTCCCAATGCACAATCAGGATTCTGAGCTTGTCGCTGGCAGGTGGAGGCGAAGCGGTGTTCAAGCGTAATTGCCGGGGTTGGGATTGATTAGACAGCCTCAAAGGCCGGCACTGGGAGCGCGCAAGGGTTATGAAAGGTATGCTTACCAGCGCAACAACGCTCGGTATAACACCAAAAGCCAAACACTAATGACACATCCCTCGTGAAATACATATGGTTAATGGCCAGCATTCCTGCTATAACTATCACCCATGCGTCTGACACCATAACGAGCAAACATGACGGCGGTCAGATGTTCGAACTTCATCACAACTGATTTATTCTACTTTGCCAGCTCTGCTCTGGATGTGGCAAGTCCTGAGTCATTTCCTTTTCTTTGACGGACGATCTATGACAATGCTATGCTATGCGATATCAACAAAACCGCAGCGAAGTGCCTGACGCAACACATGTGTCAGTTGCCATTAGGCGGTCCGCCGTTTCGGAGATCGGGACATTTTCCATCTTTTCAGACGGTGTAGACTTTGCAATCAATCTTAGGCTCTTGAACTTGAAAGCCTACTCATGCTCTCTGCGCCGCGATAGTATCGCAGCGCTCGATAATATCGCAGCGCTTGAAAAGTACGGCACCACTCGAAGTCAGCGATCGCACCTTGGTCTTTGCACAGCAACCCAAACTGCTTGTGCACGCGATGGCGTCGAATGTCAATCCGTTGATGAGGGGCGAGGTATATCGGCGAGCATGTATGGTTCTTGGTGTGAGTGGCCCGGTTATTACCCCATGTGAATGGAAGTAATTATCATCATTACAACTGTCGAGGCATATGCTATGCGCAACGCACTTGATAATCTGGTTATTTGCCTGATATATGCAGACGCTACCACCATCCCTCTCAACAAATATCTTCTGTCCCATCTTGCTGCTTTTCATACAAGCAGAAATGCAGACAAGTGGGGTTTGCTAGTTTGCTACATAGATGTGGCTCTCTGGCGACAACCCAGTGTCGATGACGAGCGACGTTTTGTGTTCCCACCCGTTGTTGGCGAAAGTGTGGCCGAATGACCAGAGTCCTATTCTGAACACGGTTTTTTGCCGTTCCTATATGTGTTATATCAATCATTTTCATGGCCAGCACCGGACGACCAAGGACAGATGTGTGACACCTGTGATTATGCTCACCTATATCTGTTTGCTGAATATGTGTCGTCCTCCACTGTGCTCTGTGCTTCATTAAGCTCCGTCCTTGTCCCATCTGCTTTTAGCCGCTGTGGACGCTTCCGAACCAGCAAGTGTCAGAAAGGTCGAACATTCCTTGGGCAGCGCTGCCTTCCACTGGGTCTAGAGTCTGTCGGACCTGACTTTAGTGTTTTTTTATAAGTCATTTCGAGAGAAACCCCCAGGAAGCCATCCGCAGCGATAGAAAACTCTGTTAATCTTCGTACTCAGGCGACCTGCAATCCACGCCCGTACTTTGATCAAAGGCTGAAGAAATTCTCTCGGAGATTCAGACTGGGGCGCAGGAATTTCAGACAATTGAATTCCATTTGTGGAAAGCAGCAGACATCCAAGCGCGAGACGCAAATGTCGAGAAGCTCGTTCCACGTTTCGTTCCCTTGCAAGCCTAAAGGGGATACGTACAAACCTCGAAGCCGATACGGCCATCCGAAGTGTCCCTTCTTGCTCTCAATCAATCGATCCCGGACCCAAAGGCGTCGAACCCAGTCTCAAGAATGTGGAAGCCAATCCCATGAGTGTAGAGGCCCATCATACCAAACTTTTTCTCCCGATACGAGTTGTCAAGGGTATGCTATCGCTACCCAAAATACAAATGCGGATGCGCTAATTGCTACTAGGGGACAACAAGGAGGCTGAGTCAAAGCTTAAAGCGGAGAACCTTCGTCTCGAGCAGGAACGCCTTGAATTGCAAGCAGAAAAACGCGCTCAACGTCGACTCTTACTGAAAAAAGCCCGGTCATCTAACTTGGTTGAATTCGCCGCCGCCCAGGAGGTCTTAGATGGCTTGTCTGTGCACGAGTATGGGATGTGCAAAATGCTCTGTGTCGCTTGGAACCGCATGCCTGAATTGTCAGGGGCTTGACCAACATTCCACCCCGCCCTCTCTCGCCTTACGCTAGCATGGCCATGCTGGAGGTGCGAAGTGCGGTCTCTTCGAGCGTTGGGGGCAAGCTTATTCAACAATGTCGGAGGGGTGTTTGATTGTGATATAAATGTTGTTGATTGGGCTTTAACACACCGTGCGAAGGGTGTCTTGAGAACCTGTTCAAAGTGGCTTTCTTTTTGCATTCCAGCTTTGTAGCTCTGAAGGTTCATGTTGAAGTCAATTTGCATGGCCAGGCCCTGATAGACCCTCTTGACTACGTACGCAGGGAAAATGCATCTTTGGTTGCGCGTCTATAGAGTCTCTCGGAAAACCCCCGCTATACTCAACTTTCGGCAGCTGTGCATAGAAGTACTTCATCGTACCTAGAGTCCAGCGCGTCTGAGGGTCTGGACCTACCCGTTGGGGTGCAGCTCGTCCCAGGGCTTGATGCACGTGCTCCCGGCACAGGATTTCAAAACGAAGAGCAGGTCGTAGCGGCGGCTGAACGTCTATTTGGCGGTTGAGTAAATGTTGTTGAGTTGGTAGGGGTCCGTCTGAGATCCCTTCGACCATTTTGTGCCTGTTTATGGAAAGCGACAATAACGAGGCACGTACTTTAAGGTCATAAAGTTCATGCTCGCCGGTGCACCAAACGGCGAAGAAGATACTATGATGCTCGCTAACGATGCGGGTAGACTTGTACGTGTTGTTACCACCAGAGGCTACAGAATTCAATCAGCTTATAGAGCGCGGTGGATGTCGGGATGGACGTACAGATCTTTGAGTAGTTGCCCTCTAGAACAGCCGAGCCCCAGTACTCCACGGTAACGTGCTCGTGAGGCACAGGGGAGCTGTTCCTGGCAATGCGCATCGGCGTGCCGTCAAAGTTACTGCGCAGCGGCAGTCCAACCGGGACCACGGACAAAGAATGGTACGCGGACGCCCTCCTCGTACGATGTGCACTTTCCCGAAGGGAGGCGGTGATAGCCCATATGGAATCCGTTGTCAGAACTGTATATGATGTAGGTGTTGTTGAGCTGGCAACTGCGTTCCAGACGATCGAGCAGCTTGTCTACCATCTCATCCATACCTTGCAGCGCGCGGAGACGTCCGCGGTAGAAACAGTCCTTGTAGTCTACGACTGTCTGGTTCTGGTGCTTTAGCTCTTTGATCCAACTCGCACTAATTTGCTGGAAGGCATTAGCAATATCATGATTTCAAGGCTGCATACGGGGATTTATGTTGAGAGAGTTAAAAGACGGTACGCGCGGAACCCGGGCTTTGGGAAAGAGATGGGCATGTTGAGGAGCTGGACTAGGGGCTTGCGCTGGGGTTCCGGCAACACGGTTTGGATCCCGGTTGAAATGTGGTGCAATGGGGGCCACAGCCAGAAAGAATGGCTGTTCTTTGTCTTCCAAGGCGTTGACTAGGAAGCCAAAGGCCTTTTCTTCGGCAACGTTGGTTGTGGGGTGGCCGGCGTAGCTCTTGGGACGATCATGATTGCGCTGGTAACTAGAGTTCCAGTAGAAATAGGAAAACGGGTCAAGAAGGAAGTCTGAGCCATTGATACCCTTCATGAACGGGCGTTGTAGGTCGTAGTACTATGGGGGTTAAAGAGCTTTCTAACATAGCAGTTTGTAAACAGTATTCTGCATCCACAATGGGAACCAGTCCTCGTTGAAGCCCTGGGATACGAACATGGGGTATCCGCCTACAGCTGTTGGCCATGTTTTAATGTAGTAGGATAGACAACGTACCGTATGTCGGGCTGACCTCGGTGACGTTCGTGTTGTGCGCCTGGCGACCGATCCACAGGCTAACTCGCGATGGACAGCAGAGCGCCGTCGTCACAAAGTGGTTGGTAAAGTCAATATTCTTGTCCTGGATGTGGCTCGTAACATGCGGCATGTAGTCTACGGAGTTCATAGTCATGTCTTGCTTGTCCGTGAAGACGAAGAGGAAGTTGGGTCGCGACCTAGCGCTACCATCGGACACGGCCGAGAGCCCGGCCAACGCAACAATATTGTCGAGCTTCATGACAACCTAGTCAGGTACTTCTCTTGCTGCCTGCCAGCGACCGTTAGACTTTATACAGACGTCAAAGCTGGGTTAACGTCAGAGTCGTCAACCGCGGCAGGGTGCTGATCGGCGGTTGCAACTTGTCAGGGCCGATGACGCGATTTGTTAGGCTCCACTGCGGATGGGATGAGTCGGAATTTCGATGACCGTTGCTAGAATTGATTTAATGACCTCGTGGCTCGGGAAAGTATCTGAATGGGGAACTGCCGTAAGCCTTGCCGCACCATGGTCCCTTGCATGGGCTCATCAAGTCTTGTTTGGTGGCCCAGCGGACTACTGGTACGCCAGGGGTACAAAGAACACGAGGATAATATTGCTATCGTCAACATGATAATAGAATTACCGTGGGCGCTCGAGTGCATACTAACGGCATAGTAACATCATCGCCAAGTCTCTCTCCTATAGAGCGACCTCTCCCCACAGGCAGCAGGGACATTCAGTTCTCGGTTCACATCTCCCTCCCATACGACGTATCCCTCTCTGACCCGAATGTATTTGTACTCAACTGTCTGCCCCGCAGTAAGCCATACCGTGGCCCACCATATCGGTTGAGACGAGGAGTAGCGATCGGTCCTGAATGTTATGCCCTTTGTGGATTCCCAGTTACCAAGCTCCTGGCTCGAACCGACCAGTCTTATTTCCTCTCCCCAAACTGTTGAGGCGAGCATTTCAAACGTGACCGAGACTGAGGACGGTGTCCGACAAGGCGTAGCTGTTGCGGTCGGTAGTCCATCCATTGGCGGCCAAGTGTTAATTGTGGCAGCAATGTATGTCCCTGGCACGCCGGTAGCCGAGCAAGTCGGGGGGACGCTAGGGACGCCAGGATTGGTCCATGGTGCTGGGGGGATTGCATTGCGTCGACGATCCGCATTCAATAGCGAGGAATAAGACCATGCAAGATCTTTCGCAGATACTTGGGAGCCGTCGTATCTTGAGATTTGTTCCGCAAGGGACCCGTTATGAGCAGCGTGGGTTTGCTATTCCAGTTAACCCCCGGCGTCCCTTGAATCCAACAATAAACAACTTCGCACCGAAGGGAAACCTACCACAATCCGCATGAAGCCATCTGCATACGTCCGGACGACGTCGATCAGCTGGTGATATAGCTCCGATGTGGAGGAATAAGCTCCTGGTACGACTGTTGGGTGCAACGCTTGGAAAAATGGAAGTGATACTTCTGTGACCGTAATAGACTCAATTCGCTGCCATTGATACATGGCGCTGTATAGCTGTTCTGCCGCGGCCATAGTGCAGAGAAACCACGGGTTCCCTCCGAAATACTGGTCCTCGGGGTAGCGACCAATAGCAACGGCCTGGTCCTGATTGCGGTCTGCATTGATATCATACAGATCGCGAAACGCGTCGACTAATCTATAATGATTAGCCAAGGCCCGAGCGGAGCAAGGCTGGAAGGTGGCATCGTCGCATCCTGATCGAGGATTGAATGCGTGTATTACTCCTAAGAGTGTACTAGCATCCTTTCCACTCCGGCCAGTGTCCAAATTGCTGCGAATGAACCTCCCTGTCCAAAATGATTGCAACAAGCAGAGCACTTGTGGTGCTTGCGATTCGCATGCTGTACATGAATACCCGACACTCCGAGCGAAAACGCTTGCCTCTGTTAAGGCCCGATAGGTTACTGCCAGTGTGAAGAAAGAGCGGCCGTAGAGGTCTTCCCACAAGTCTATGGATGTCAGAAATCTCACTAGCTTTTCAGTGAGATTGCAACTCACCAAACGCAGATTGGCTCCAGTATTCGGCCACATACGACAGGTCGTTGCGTATCACGGGCCATACAACTTCTGCAGCTACCTGATGGTATCCCTGACTCTGCATAGAGTTAGACTAGGCAATGCTGCAGCAGGCCTGGATCATACCAATAGCCACCATCCAAACTGGATCATCGTCGTCGCCCTTAAAGCAGGCCCATCGCGTTGTGGCCGCCCCCATGATCCAGCGAACGGTGTCCCTTCAGCCGCAAACTTGGGCTCGCCTAGTCCTTGTCCATCAGTCAATCCTCCACTTGGATTTTCAATTCCTTGTATGCGAGCCTGGGATGATATCCACTCTTGGATGAGGGGTAGAAGATTCGAGTCGCCCGCCCGGAACAACTCCACTAGTGTCTTAAATACTAGGCTCGAATCTCGCGTCCACGTCCAGAAGTCTTTACATGTTAGTGGATGGTAGGCCGGGTAGGAGTTAATAAAGCCTGGGAACCTTACAGTCTGGGTCCGACCGACTGGGGCTAGCGACCAGCACCCCTGCTCCAGCTCCCTCTGCCCATTTCCCGTCCTCGCCGATCAGGTTGAGAAGGGCAGATCGGGCGATGCCAGCCTCGGTCGAAAGCCAGCTATCGAGGTCGCGGGCTGCTAAGCTTTGCTGGAGGGGGCGGGGTTCGTGTGTGACCCAGAGCGCCGCCACCCCAAGGATGAAGAAGTGGATAAACAGCGAAAAAAGAGCCATTGGTTTCATTGTACACAACCGAGCCTCATGAAGTAGGCTTTCTGGATTAGCAATTTGGTTGATGCGATGGAGGGAGAAGAATCATCGAGCGAGAGTTGATGGCGAGGAAGGACAGGGTCCGAGGGTGAATCAAGTGACGTGCTGCCTCACTCTTGTCCGTTGCAGCTCCTGCCTAAATAATCCATCGCCAACCATCAGATCAAAGACCATCAGATCAGGGTTAGACGTGACAATCTTTTGTATCGCCGGTTTTGGTTGCTCATTTCTCTATAGCTGGCTACGCTTGTTATGTGACGGTGTTCTTCGGGCATATACATGGTTTAAGGCAACCCTCTATCGCGCTGCCATGCCCAAAACCGAAACTCGTACATACCCAGGCTCTTGCAATGCGAAAACATGCGAGTATACCTGCCTCCTAGTTGAGTCGAAACAATATACCTGCGCTGAAGATAAGAGCCAGTGCGGCGTATAGGCATTGCTTTAGCAAGAACACAAAATCACGATACCAGACGCCGATGAAGGAAGAGGCCCTAATGGATTCCGAGCTATGAGCCCCGTCGGATAAAGAACGTCATCGGCCAAAAGAAATGGCAGGGCTGAGTATATCCGTAGGGGTCATTGTAAGCAATGCTGGCGATATGGGCCCTACTACAATGGTCTAGCAACAAGCATCCACTGTGGTATAATGGGAAACCCTGCAAAAGCAATCTCACTGTTGTCGCGGGGTGTTTCACAAAATAAGCGCCGCTTTACGTATGAGGGAGGTAACTCCAGAGCGGAAGAGAGGCCGAGCGGAGCGAGATCGTATGGAAAAAGGTATAGAGATGATGTGAGGTTGCGCAGAGAGCTCGAGGAGGTTCGGTGCTCGCCTCAATAGATGGTATAAGCTCAAGATTGCCTGTCAGATCTGATGGTATTTTGAATGGGTAAATAAAGCTAGTTCAGCTGCAGCATGATGAAGATTAGCCCAGCGCACTCTTTAACATGGGTAGTTGCTGGTGAATAGTTTACCGTATGTGAGATTCAACGTTGAGGCATGATTTTCCACTGCAGGCCAGAGTCGCAAGTTGCAGTGGTTTCGCAGATCCAAGACAGTCTGGGAGGTGGGACGACAGATGCATCAGGTCGCGGTGGCCAAGTTTGTTCCTGGACTCTAGTTCGGTTGGAAGGGTCACGCCCTCGTGGTTCACACTCACGAACCTCCACAGGGACTTTCGGTCGCCACTGGATAAGACTGAGACAGGCAGGGATCCAGGTGGGCCGCCCCAGACTCCAGATGAAACGCTACAATCATACCTCGTGCTGACCACCCGAGTTTATCGGAGTAGCGCCGCATTGGTGTGTTCAGGTTCACATAGATTTTCTTGCCCGGTTGATTGAACCGTGGATCTAGTCCGGAGCAGGACCCTTTGCGGCCTGTCTGACAGTTTCCCTGTAAAGACCAGGTACCGTCCCCGGGGGTTGTACAACATCCAGCATCATGGGTTAGGCAGGGTATGGGCAAGGCTGAGTGGTGCCATCTCGAGTCTCGAGTACACCCTCCGAGTGCTACTTGGCAATATTCGCTACCGATGAGGCGATTCTGGTAATATCGATCCTTCCTTGCCAACAAGATACCATTATCCAACAGAAATGCATAGTTCTTGGCAAAGCTCGGCGTGCGGTGCAATTACCAACAGCGCGGACAAAGGGTTGACTCGCGGCAGATAACAGCGACTCTGCGGCAACTCAGCTGGCTCGCAAGCTCCCTGCGGGGTTCCAGCTGCACGGTCGAGTCTCATTGGCCACGCCAAGCATTAAGGTTGCACTGGCAGAACCCCCGCCACTCGAATCACGGCCAGCGCCAAGACCTGGTGGCTCGAGCCTTATCTCCTCCTCCAGCGTGCAAGACACCGAAGCCTTCGCGGCAGGTACCAAGACTCCCCAAGACTCTCCAAGACCTCAACGACCTTCCAGAATCTACCTAGATGGCGCCTGGTGCTCAGCCGGCAGGGCCTCCTGGTCGGTTACAGCCGGTCCTCAGCCTGGGCACTGATACGGAGCGAGATTGCGCACCAATTCGGTTATTGCCCCGAATATGGTGCAATCATACTCCGTGCTGTTGTTATCTGTGGCCTGCTCAACACTAAATTTCCTTGCCACGGCCATGACCGACTAGCTTGCCTGGCACGCGATAACTGCCTTGGGCTAGCCGTGATTCGCTGCTATCCTGTTATTTTCTTTTCTTTGTGGCACCCCCCGGCTCCTACCTTAAATAGCTGCTTTGCTTCCCCGCCATCCTCGACTTTTTCTTCCGTCTTCGTGGGACTCATCTACGTGCAATCTTGTCATTCAGCGCCCCAGAGCAGATTGTCGCCATGAACCCAGCCGACACCGTCGAGATCGGCGACGCCGTCGCTGCTCAGAAGAATGCTCACCTCACTCATCTTCCCATTGAAAAAGAGGTCCATCTTGAGAAGGATGTCATCGCCAGGGAGTCCAGCATCGACGAGGGCCCTAGCTTCTCCAAAGAGTACCATGCTGGCGGCGACGAGGGTGAGGCGCTGAACAAGATTCGCCCTACCCTCGAAGAGATGCAGACTCTCCGCCGCGTTGCCGGCAAAATGAATTGGATTACCTTCTCCGTGGCTTTTGTTGAGCTGTGCGAGCGTTTCTCGTACTACGGAACCACCGCTGTTTGTATGCGACGCTCGCTCTCATGGCCCAGATTACTTTTTGCTGACCTAGCGCAGTCGTCAACTTTATCCAACAGCCTCTCCCACCGGGATCTACCACCGGTTCCATCCCTGGCACTGGATCCGACGTTCCTGGTGCCCTGGGTATGGGCCAGCAAGCCTCTACCGGTCTGACTTTGTGTAAGTTCAATGCGGCCTCGACGCCTTGTTTCTTCTTGTGCTAACCAGCCAGTCAACTCGTTCTGGTCCTATGTCATGCCGCTCGCTGGTGCCTTCCTTGCCGATCAATACTGGGGTCGTTTCCGAACAATCATGTTCTCCATCGTTTGCGCTTTGGTCGGCCACACAATTCTCATCATCTCCGCCATCCCTCCGGTGATCGCGAATCCCAACGGTGCCATCGGTTGTTTCGCCGTCGGCCTCATCATCATGGGCATGGGTACCGGTGGCTTCAAATCCAATATCTCGGCGTTGATCGCGGAGCAGTACCCCGATGAGAGGCCCTACATCAAGACGCTACCCAAGGGTGAGCGCGTGATTGTCGACCCCGCCGCTACCGTTGCTCGTGTCTATCTTTACTTTTACCTGTGCATCAACGTTGGTTCCCTGACCGGTCAGATCAGCATGGTTTACGCCGAGCGATATGTCGGCTTCTGGCTCTCGTTCCTGCTGCCCACCATTATGTTCTGTTTTTCCCCACTCGTTTTGTACTTCTGCCGCAACAAATACATCCTGGTGCCCCCGACTGGCTCTGTGTACACCCAGGCCTACCGTCTGATCAGGGAAGGTATTAGGCATCACTGGACTGTGACTACAGTCAAGGTGGCTGGCATTCCGTTCAAGAGGTATTTGTCTCCATCTGCAATATGGTTGCAAAAACAAGACTAATGGTGAACAGGATCAAGAAAAATGACACCCACTTCTGGAACACTGTCAAGCCCAGCACTCTCGGTGAGAACCGTCCTACTTGGATGACCTTTGACGACGAGTGGGTCGACGAGGTGGCCCGTGGTCTTAAGGCATGCCGCGTGTTCCTCTGGTATCCTTTGTACTGGCTCGCCTACAACCAAATGCTTAATAACCTGACCTCCCAAGCTGCCACTATGCGACTTGGTGGTGTTCCCAACGATATCATCAACAACTTCAACCCTCTCGCCCTAATTATCTTCATTCCAATTTTTGACCGGGTCCTATATCCCTTCTTACGTCATATCGGAATCAATTTCTCGCCGCTCAAGCGTATCACAGCCGGATTCTTCGTTGCTGGAGCTGGAATGATCGTGGCCACCGTCACTCAGCACTACATCTACAAGCTCGGCCCGTGCGGCGATCACGCCAACGACTGTCTAGAGCAAGGCCTGCATGCACCCATCTCTGTCTGGGTGCAGGCTCTCACATACATTCTCGGTGGTATCTCCGAGATTTTGGCCTCGGTTACCTCGCTCGAGTATGCATTCACCAAGGCTCCCAAGAACATGCGCAGCCTCGTACAGGCCGTGTCGCTCTTTATGAATGCTTTCTCCTCTGCCATTGGCCAGGCCTTTGTTGGTCTTTCCGAGGACCCGCTTCTTTTGTGGAATTATGCTGTTGTTGCCATCCTGGCCTTTGTTGGTGGTATTGGATTCTGGCTCACGAACTACAAGCTGGATAGGCAGGAAGATGAACTGAACACTCTGGCTCAGTCGCGGTATGAGGGCTCTGGATTGAAGCAGGATGAGGAGGCCAAGGCCTAACTAATATTCTAATTGTTGCGATGATCATGTCATGTTGTTTATGAATATGATACATAAGACCTGATGCGAGCTATGTACTAGTAATATACTACGTGAGTATGTAGTCACGATTTACAGCTCTACATCTGGCCTCGGTAAAGAATCATTAGGCACTTGTATAGTTATATCAAGTTTCCGGCATGGCGGGGTACACATATATATATATCCCTGCCGAGAGCCACTTACAGCTCTTGATCTTCTGTACTCTGTCATTTTTGGGACTTAAAGTGGTCCGTAACCCTTGAACCAATACAGGCTCCAATCCCATTAAGCCTATAGCTGTACATCTCCGTCTTGGTCGGGCGTTTTGTATCGACCGGCGACCGCATTCTCTGCCGCGGTCGGCAGAAGGCTCAAGCGCGAGTGGGGTCTTTCCCGACGGGCGAGTTGGCAATCCTCGACCACATCCATCTCATCAGCTCGCACAATATTCCTCAGTAATGTCTAATGGTATCGACCAGAATACCGATCCCATCACTCCATCTTCTCCAGCCATTGGTACTGCCCGCCCTTATCGCTCCCACAAAGTCCCAGCCTGCGACTTTTGCCGGAAGCGGAGAAGTCGATGCACCCAGGAGGTCGCCAATCAGCCATGTCTTTTGTGCCGTATGCATGGGGCGGCCTGCTCCAGGGCAAGCAATCAGATTGCACCTGCAAAGAGGCGACGCCTAGAGAATAGCACGCTCCAGGGAGATCAGCGATCGCAGCAGAGACGCTCTCCGTCGCCCGCTGTTAGACGTCAATCTACGACGACCGGGTTAAACGATGTGTCCAATCAATCCGGGCATATTGTTGGGCCAGCCATGGCCCGTGACGCTCAGGTCCTCGAACAATGCATGTCGTCGATTACCCCAGCCAATTCGGCTGTCTCATACGCCAGGCCCAATCCGTACAGCGTGTACTCCGATGATACCCGCAACCCCGTCCTTTACATGAAGGTACCGAGGCAGCGCAATATCGTAGCCTCGGGGAATGGTACCGCAGGGTTCAAGCAATTCGAGGCCATGGAGAAAGTTGTGGAGCCATTGGGGTCTGAGCTTTGCAGCGTGTTCGTAATAAACCCTCTACTGTCAATACCGCATCTGACCGTGTCCTTTTAGCTACTTCAACAGCATCCACCCGCCATTCCCGATATTAGATAAAAAGACCGTCCTGGAAGCCTACCAGCAGGATGGCCTGCCGTATGCACTTGCCTGTGAAATATATGCTTGCTCTTTGCTACTTTGGAAGACATCGCCGAAGATTATCGCCAGTAGCCGTCCGGTCCCAGACATAAAGTACATGTGGAATTTGACGGTCAGTGCGATGAATGATGACTTTCTGAGCCCCAACTTCTCCACGATTTTGGCTTGCATCTTGGACCTCCTAGGGCGCCCGATCACCTCTATCACCTACAATGCGGTTAATGTCGGTCGGGTCGTTGCGCTGTCTCAGAGCTTAGGGTTAAACCGCAACCCTGCCACTTGGGGCCTAGATCCGCGTCAGAAGAGCTTACGCATTCGGACATGGTGGGGGATCTTAATACATGACCAATGGTATGCTTTCACTCTATCCCGGCTTTTGAATGCGAGGAAACTAACTGCCTCAGGGCGAGTCTATCTCATGGAACCCCTCCTCATGTGCATAAAGCGATATGGGATGTGCCGTTGCCGGATTCAGATTCACTCATGGTCAAGATTACACCAGGCGAGGGATTATCACCTGATTCTCGAGTTCAGGGTGCCCATTCCTTCATCGCTCTCTGCTCTCTCACAACGCTCCTCGGGCATATTCTCCCTCTAATATACGTCCTTGAAGCCCAACCCCTAGAGACCTCTTTCAGGACACTACGGCGTCACGAAACTACACTTAATGAGTGGGAGGAATCTCTCCCGGCCTGGTTGCGGCCTACATCTCCAGCATTTCAGCGGAAAGCCGCAGGATCGCTGAATCTTCAGCTTTCATTCCTGGCGGTTAAGATGTGCCTCTCGAGAATTGCGCTCCTCGAGATCCACAGAGCAAACGAGTCTCCAGCGGATGAAGATAAGTTGTACTACCGTTCTAGATGCCGAAAATCTGCGCGAGCTGTTATAGATTTCACAACAAATCTGGCTCGAAATGAACTGGATGCATTCTGGCTGCCCTACACCGCATATCACTTTACATCCGCAGCTACGCTTACCCTTCGCTGCGCACTCGAAGCCGAAAACGCCGACACCGCTCAAGAATGCATAGGAAGCGCAAAGGAACTCATCGACTTTCTGCGGCGCATGAAAAACGATGTCAAATGGGACCTTTCCGATATCTGTCTTGGACAATGCGAAGCCGTTGTGGAGAAGTTGTGTGATACAGAGTACCTCGAGATGTGGCGGAAGAATCCACATCTACATTCAAATGCTGGACAGCATGGAGCAGATAGAGTGTCACGAGGCCTTGGTCATAACAGTGCGTCCGTATCACAAGCCCACTTTCGAAATCCTACCGTAGGCCCAGAGACTCAAAGCGAAGTTGGGTTTCAACAACCACCACCTACGGACCAGGCCATGGCTGGCGAGCTTGCAAATGAGGTATTCGTGGATCCGAGTTTCCTACAAACTTTCATGACTTTTGGGTCTATGCCGGGGATGATGGCCGAATCTCCACCGTTTCCCGACCTTTGGCAGATGTCCTACCTGGACGAGTATGGCTTTCGTGGGCTCTAGCATTGGATAAGTCGACCTCTCACATCTTGTCCGTGCTCGACCAAACCATGGAATGCATATTGTCGCACACTGCTAGGCTTTCGCCCAGAGTACAGCTACGCTGTCTATCCTGGCTAAAGGTAGCCGCATCTGGGCAAGTCGCCGCTTATGGTGAGATAAAGATGGCTCGAATTGATTCGGGCCATGGGTAGGACGAAAAGAGGCTGTTCTGAAAGAAGGTAAGGAACTCGTGCTACCGTCAATCGAACTTAAAGGTGTTCGAGAAATGTTTCATTATATCATCATAACAGCGCTGATCAGAATAGTCGTGTACAGTATACCTCAATTAGACATCCAACATCAGAGCACGTATCGGAATCGAGGATTCTGTTTCTTTCGGTTAGTGAAGTATCAAGACAATGAACAGCGCGGTACTGACCTCGAAATCAGTTAAATCCGCCAACTCTTCTTCCTCCGCCACAGGCGCATTAGCAGCGGCAGCATCCCTTTGTTTGTTTCTCCGAGTCAACAAAAGCCGCAGGGAGATAGCCAAGACCGCCTGTGCGGCCAAGCACGATATGATAAGCTTGCAGCCTGTCTGGTAGATGGGTGCTTCGCTTGATAAAAATGCATGCGGCCCAATAACGTTGCCAGCACAGTACGCCAGAAAGACCATGGCGACACTGGTCGCACGCTTCGTGTAGCCACCTAGATTGGTGGCAGGCATCTGCAACGCCAGGACCAAACTACACACATAACCACCAGAAATGTAATACCCGAACAGCACAGCAATCTTTTGGGTCTCGTGCGAGAGCTTCCACAACATGATGACGCCGACGAGAGACGGGATCAGATACACAAACATCACAATCGTCCGGACATTCGGAATCTTTGAGGCGATAAACGTGCCCGACAAGACCCAGAGGAGCTGGAATGCACCGAATGGGATCGCCAAGGCCACGGTTTGAAGCGAGTCGTCTGTGAGACCCTTGATGATAAGCTTGCTGAAGTTAGCGAGACCGCCGTTGATGGTCTCGTTTAACAGCATAAACATTAATAATATCCACACTTGCGGGTCGAGCAGGGCTTCGCGGATCTGGTTCCATTTGATCTGATGGCTGAGAATGCCTGTACGAGCGAGGCGACCACGGGCGACGAGAAGAGCTTTCTCTTCCAACGTGAAATGTTTCGCGGTGGTTATGTCGTCGGGCAGGAAATAGAGCATTATGAAGCCCCAAGCAAGGGTGATGCCGCCGAGGATGAGGAAGATTGCGCGCCATACGGCGATGGTCTTTATTTGGCCAATGCCATACGTGAGGACTCCGCCGATGATGGCGCCGAGGCCGTTCATACTATAAAAGATGCCTGCTCTGAATGGCTGTTCGGGACGGGTATACCACATACCCACAATCATCATGAAGCAATTTGTGATGGGAGCTTCGAAGATTCCTAGTAGCAAGCGACAAGCGGCTACGCCTCCGAAGGAGGTGCAAGCTGCTGTGATCATGAGGATCGCACCCCATGCTATGATGTTTCCTGATACGACCTTCGCCATGCGGGTCTTTTGTGCGAGCATTAACCACGGGTATTCTGCGACAAGATATCCAAAGTAAAAGATTGAAGCGAGCCAGCTGTATTGGTCACTGCTCATGTTGGTTGATGGCAGTAGGTCGAAGACCGCGGAATATGCTAGGGCCGACTTGTCGATGTACTGCAGCATGTATGTCCCTGCTAGGAGTGGCAAGAGAATGAGGTCGACCTTCCTAACAAGGGCCTTGTTGCGGGCCTTGTCGGCCAGAAAGCCTTCGAGGTCATCGTTTGTGAAGTTGTGCTGCCTGAGGAAGATGTCTGCCTCGTCCTGGTCGGCGGCAGTGACAGTCCCGACTCTGACATCTTTCTCCGGGGGGCTGCTAGACGGGAAGGTCTTTTCGTCCATGGTTGGTAATGGATTTGAAAACAGAAACTGGACTGGGACGCCCCAATATATGGACGGCCGACTACTATCTCATATCTCTGGACCGGCAGATAATCCCAGATAACAGTGGCCGACAAGACGAGATATACTGTTATCAAAGCGGAGCAACTGATAGACTATCACAAGCCCATTGTTTTCCGATATTGCGGGGTGCTGCTACTCCAACTTTGTCTCCAACGGACTCTGGCCGAGCACGTCAACGCTTCATTGGAGGATAAGTAGAGCTTGTCGCCCTCGTAAGTCTTCCCCACGATCAATTAATCCGTCGACACACTGCTGGCAGTTCACAATGGCACGTCCTTCTGTCACCCTTCCCCAGGGCACCATTGTCGGGATCCAACTTGAGGACAAATTTCCCCAGCCGGTTGATGCCTTTCTAGGCATTCCATATGCTCGCCCTCCCGTCGGTGATCTGCGCTTCAGACCTGCTGAAAAGCTTCCCGAGTCGACAGAAACTCTAGACGCCTCGAAGTATGGCGCCGCCGCTCCAGGAAAGGCCCTGCTACCCGGTGGACCAAAACTCGAGCAGAGCGAAGACTGCCTGAGCGTGAACATTTTCCGGCCGTCAAACTCTGGCACCTCCAAGAAGCTGCCAATAGCGCTTTACGTCCATGGTGGCGCGTACAATCGCGGTTCAGCGGCAATGCACAAGACCGCCTCGATGGTGGCTTGGTCGGAAGAGCCATTTGTTGCAGTCAGTTTCGGATATCGTCTTGGGGCGCTGGGATTCCTGCCCTCTCGTGTCTCGCAGAAGGAGGGGTTATTGAACCTTGGATTACGTGACCAGGTGTTCCTGTTTGAGTGGGTGCAGGAGAATATCGCTCAGTTTGGAGGAGATCCCAATACCGTCACATTGTTTGGTCTCTCTGCCGGTGCGCATTCGGTAGGGCACCCCTTTTATCTATAGCCTGACAGCACTGACAAGAGCAGATCGGGCATCATCTCCTCACCTATGACGCTGACAAGGCCCCTCTCTTTCACCGCGTTATCCTCGAGTCCGGCTCACCAACATCCCGCGCCGTCCGACCCTACGATGCAGATGTACACGAGGCGCAGTTTCGTTACTTTCTCAAAGAAGTTGGTTGCCCTTCAACGTTGTCCGAATCCGAGATCTTCCCCTTTCTGCGCTCCCTCCCCAGCTCTGTTGTGACAGATGCTCAAACTGCCGTCTTTGACAAGTATAACCCGTCCCTGCGCTGGGCCTTCCAGCCTGTCATCGACGGCGACATTATCCCTCGAAAGCCGCTGGAAACATGGGAACAGGGGCTATGGCACAAAATACCCATCATGACAGGCTTCAACTCGAACGAAGGTACTATGTACGTTGACAAGGCAATGTCAGATCCAGCGCAGTTCCGTCAATTCTGGCACGAGCTGCTCCCGCAATTGACAGATGAGGACCTGGATACCATCGACCGACTGTACCCTGATCCCAGCTCCGACTCAACCTCTCCGTACGTCGAAACCAGAACGGGACTCGAACTCGGCCCGCAGTACAAACGCATCGAGGCAGCGTATGGGCACTACGCATATGTCGCACCCGCCCGTCAAACCGCACACTTCGCTGCCTCTTCTTCCGAAGCCCCAGCTGTATATCTCTACAACTGGGCGCTGCCACGGACAGTCATTGGCCGCGCAAACCACGGTGACAACATGTACTATGAGACATTCAATAACGAGATCACGGGTATTTCTGAGTCGCAGAAGGAGCTTTCGGGGACACTACACGCGTATATCACCAGCTTCATCACAAAAGGGGACCCAAATGCCATCAAAGGACGATATGGAACGCGACCGGAGTGGAAGACGTACAACCCGCAGTCTCCTGGGGTTTTGGTGTTCGGCGAGGGCAATGAGGAACTTATTGGTGGGAGCGTTGCGCCGCCAGCAAAGTTTGTCCCTGATAACTGGGCAAAGGAAGAGACGCGGTTCTGGTGGAGCAAGGTTCCGATCTCGCAGCTTGCGTGATTGTTGTAAATATTGTACCTTGCATGGCGGGGTATGTTGTATTCTGAATACAGTACGTAGCAAGTTGGCAATGTGCCATGATGGCTGTACTTGTGAAATTGGCCCCAGAAGCATATAGATAATATATTCAATTAAAGTATATACTACAAGCCTCATACCTTTCCGCAATGCTCTTCGTGTACAAAATGCATTCGGAGACTATACGCGATACCTTGGCCGACGCTGCTATACACCTCGGTCCTTTCCCGACGCGGGATTTCCGTCGGAGAACTATTGATGAGATAGCCGATAAGGCAAGATAAATGCAACCTCATCCACCAATCACGCATTACGTTTTCCGCTGCGCTTGTCGCACAGCTTGCCCGACTTGCCCGACGCTCAAGTTTGGAGTATACAGCATAGACAGGGCCACACTTCGAACTCCGATTGATCGACCTACAGCATTTGATCGCAGTAAATTGCAAGCTATTAGATAATAATATTATATTTTGCTTGTCGCAGATAGTATCTACTCCGCAGCTTGCTAGCTATATATGTGCACCCGTCTTCCCCTTCATACCCCTCCCCAATCTATACAGCTCCTGCTTTACCACCAGCCTCCATACCTATCAACCTCTCCCCGCCAACAATCGTCACATACATCAAAATGCCTCCATCAACAATCCCCCTCCCAGAGCCCTTCGCCTCGATCCCGCGTGAAACCCTCACATTCGGCCCCTCGCCCATCCAACACCTCCCCAACATCACAAAAGCCCTAGGCGGAAAAGTCCCTATCTACGCCAAGCGCGAAGACGTCAACTCGGGCCTTGCCTTCGGCGGTAACAAGACTCGCAAACTCGAGTACCTTGCCTCGGACGCCCTGGCCAAGGGCGCCGACACGCTCGTCTCGATCGGCGGCTTCCAGTCCAACCACACGCGGCAGGTCGCCGCTGTCGCGCGCAAACTCGGCCTCGAGGTTGCCCTTGTCCAGGAGAAATGGGTTGATTGGGAGGATGAGAACGGCGTGTATGATAAGGCGGGAAATATCCAGCTCTCGCGGCTGATGGGCGCGGACACAAGGCTTGATTCCTCGGGTTTTGGCATCGAGCATAAGAGTACCCTGAAAGATCTGGAGGCGGAGATTCAAGCGAAGGGTGGCAAGCCCTACTATATCCCTGCGGGGGCATCGGATCATCCGCTTGGTGGGCTGGGGTTTGCGCGCTGGGCGTTTGAGGTCGAGGAGCAGGAGAGGGAGCTCGGGGTGTTCTTTGACACGGTGATTGTATGTGCGGTGACGGGGAGTACGATGGCCGGTATGATCGCCGGGTTTAAGCTCGCGCAGAAGATTAATGGGTCGAAGCCGAGGAAGGTCATTGGGATTGATGCGAGTGCGACGGTTCAGCAGACGTTTGAGCAGGTATTAAGGATTGCGAAGTTCACGGGGGTCAAGATTGGCCTGGAGGAGGGGGATATCACAGAGGAGGATGTGGTGCTTGATGATCGGTACCATGGGGGTGTTTATGGGATTCCGGATCAGCGCACGATCGAGGCGATCAAGTTTGGGGCGGAGACGGAGGCGTTCATCACGGACCCGGTCTATGAGGGCAAGTCATTGGCCGGATTGATGGATTTGGTGAGGAAGGGGGAGATCAAGGAGGGTTCGAATGTGCTGTATGCCCATCTTGGAGGGCAGTTGGCGCTGAATGCTTATACGGCGATGTAACCTTTGCTAGAATAGTTGATTCGGTCCTTGTCGCCATGGTAGACGAGATGATGGCATATATGAATACACATTTCACGTAATGAAGTGGACTGTAATACAGCTCCCACAGTCCATGCAGGAAGTGTGCCTCGGAGAATTTGCCCGGTCTAATCACTAGTATCGTGGATCATTTATCATTGCTTGCGTGACGTCTAAACTACAAAGAATAAAGGATAGAAATATACGAGCGTAAGCTATAGGGTCTTCTTCTTCCCCAGGAACTCCATTCCTTCCTCTATGTTGCCGTACTTGGCGAACCACAGATCGCTCAAGTAGTTGTCTCGAGGCACCCACGGGCCGCGGTCCGCCGCCTGTGGTAATTCCTTCTCTGCTTTCGTAACGTATGTAGATGAAAGATTCAGCAGTCGCCGGGGTTTGATGCATGATTCGAGTTTGGGCGACATGCGCGGTGTGACGGCCTCGAAGCCGCGCTTTTCGAGGTTCTTGAGAATCCGGCAGAGAGTATGGGCTGTGGCGTCGGCGCCGAGGGTCCAGGAGGCATTCGTATACCCAATGATAAAGGCAGCATTGGGCATGTCCTGCAGCATCATTCCGTGCCAGATGAACTTCTCGTTAAGGTGCACAGGAGCACCATCAACACTGATCGAGGCACCTCCAGCAATCCTCAAACGCAGACCAGTGGCTGGAACAATCATGTCTGCCTCCAGAAACTCGCCAGAGTTGAGCTGAATGCCATCTGAAGTGACGGCCGTAATAGTGTCAGTTTTGACAGAAGCCTTGCCCGTATGTAGACTCCGATAGAAATCTCCATCTGGTGTGATACAGAGCCGCTGATCCCAGGGGTTGTATCTTGGCTTGAAGTGCGGGTCCCAGGGGACGTTCTTGGGCAATAATGGCTTGGTTCTGAAGCGGAGAACGGAGCGCGCGATAAGCGGGAAAGCCTGGCAGAGGAGAAAGAAGATGCGAGACGTGAGCATCCAGCTAATACGGATAAGACGGCGGGCGATGAAAGCCGGGAAAATCCGAGCCATAAGAGGCTTGTTGCGATTTGGCAATGCCAGAATGTATGTCGGACTTCGCTGGAGCATGGTGACGTGTTGCGCTTTCTCAACCAGATTAGGCAGCAGAGTGACGGCGGTGGCACCACTGCCGATGATGACAATGCGCTTGTCAGAGTAATCCAAACCTTCAGGCCAGAACTGCGGATGGATAACCTGGCCGGTGAAATGGTCAAGACCCGGAATCTCAGTCTGCAGCGGAGTCTGATAGTCGTAGTAGCCAGTGCCGAAGATGATGAAGCGCGCGGCGACGACCTTCATGCGCTCATCGGCCGTGTTCTCAACAGACAACGACCAGGTATTGTCGGCCGAAGACCAGTCGGCGCCGCGCAAACGCTGACCATACTGGATATGGCGATCAATGCCATACTGCTTGGTCGTGCGCTTCAGATAGTTGACAATGGCCGGCCCTTCCGCAATCGGGTTATCCTGGTCCCACGGGTGCCAGGCGAAGCCAAACGTAAACAGATCTGAGTCGGAGCGAATGCCCGGGTACTTGAACAGATCCCAAGTGCCTCCGAGGTTGTCGCGTGCTTCAAGGATGGTGTAGCTGAGGTGTGGGAGTTGAGTCTGCAGCCGGTAGGCGGCGTTGATGCCAGAAATGCCGGCGCCCACAATGACCACGTCGTAGTCGGTCATGGTGCTGTTGTGTAACGGTGTTGTAGGAGAAAAAAGAAAAGATGCAGCATCCAAAACAGTGCTCGTCAGTATGCGGGGTGGAATTATATAGGAGGCGGACGATCTCGCTGTGCAGAACTGGAGAAGAAGGGGAAGAGCCTGCCGAGGCTGGCCCAAACAGGAAATCGTCGCGAGCCGAGGAGTCGCAATAGTCACAGAAACACAGGTCCCAGGCACCGCGCCGCTGGGATCTGGCGATGGAGCCGAGTTTCGATTCAGATGGAGTTAAGCTTGCGAGTCTTGCGAGCGACTCCTGAACACATGTCGCGCCTTCCTAGGCTGTCCCCTGCTCGGTACCGTGTTCCCGGGGTCAGTGTGGTCATGATATCTATATAGCAGCCTCAGAAAAGCAGAGTCGTCAATCAGGCCACGCAAGATGCTCACCATCGCCCAGAAACTCGACTACATCCCCGCGCTGGCGAGTGTTGCGTTGACGGTTGTGTGGGCGCTGTTGACTCTCCCCTTCCGGGTGCCGCAGCATCCCACCCACTGGCTGCTGCACATTGGCTATGCCGTCTTCCGCAAGCTGACAGCGCGTCTCTCAGCGGCTCAGATGCAGTATGTTTTCTTTTTCTCCGCGATGCTACAGTGGCTTTTATACTAACGCCGGCAGATATGTGCTCCCGGCCAGCAACCTCGTGTACAACCGCTACATTCGCTCGGTGCGACAGAAGCCCCTGACCGTCCAGCTCGGCCATGGCGCAATGGGCCACTGGATTGGTGATCCAAACGCAAAGAACATCCTGGTCTGGTATCACGGTATGTTTTCTCTCGAAATACACCGGCGAACTGCGCTCTAACAAGCCCAGGCGGCGGTTTCGCCCTCCCCGCGAACATCGGCTACTTCAAATTCTTCACTGCCATCGTCAATGACTGCGAGCGCAACGGCCAGTCGCTGGCAATCTTCGCTCTAACATACACCCTCGCGCCCATCGCCACGTACCCAACCCAGCTGCGTCAAGCCGTCGAAGCTCTGCGGTACATCCTGGTTGAGAAACGCCACGCGCCCGCGAATCTCCTGCTCGGTGGCGACTCGGCGGGCGGGAACCTGGTCGGCGGAGTTCTCTCGCATCTCGCACACACGCACCCCGCCATCGAGCCCCTGAATCTCGCCGATGACGGAGCCCTCGCCGGCGCCGTCATGATCGCCCCCTGGACCTCGCTGCAGCCCGACATGAGCGACCGCGTCGTCGACTCGCGCGGCGACCTGATCACGCCTGTTGTCGGCCCGCTCTGGGGTTCTGGGTATGTTGGGGGCGTGCCAAAGGATTTCTACACGGATCTCTCGGATGCGCCGGTGGAGTGGTTCGCCAAGTTCCCCGTCCGCAAGATTCTGGTTTGTGGCGGCGAGCGAGAGATCCTTTTACCGGTGATCGAGGACTTTGTGGGGACATTGCGGAGAGGGTTCAGGGGGGAGGTTGAGTTTTGTGTTGGGCAAGGTGAGGGTCATGTTGCGCCTGTTTATAATTTGTATTTGGGGGATAAGAGAGAGACGCAGCAGGGGGCTAGGGCGAAGGACTTTATTCGGGGCTTGTTGGAGAAGGTCCACGTAAGCTTGTGAGATCGGAACGATTTATGCTTAATGAGTGAGATCGATGTACATGCCTCTATCTGAATATAATTACGAGAGTTATCGCTGGATTTACAACTGAATAATCATGCCAGAACAATGCTGACTATGTTGAGGCAGATCAACTGAGGTATGATGGATAGAATTATCTCCATAGTCTAAGTAGTTCGCATTTGGGAAAATAATTCATTATCTCAGAGGCTCATCGCATCATAAATTCGATTAACAGGGGTATACATGAACAACTAGTTTGTGTAGATTTATTGGCTCTTCACCTCTTTCTGCTGCCATTCGCGCAACTTGATGAAATCCTTGGATCCGACACCCCGTACATATTCCTGGATCCAATTCGGCAACGCGCGCAGCATGCTGAGCGGCGTGTAATATCCAGGCAAGATAACCTGACCACTGCGCTGGGCGAGCACCTGCTTCACGACTGCTTCAGAGACCATCTCGGGTGTGAGGATTGGCTGCTTGAATTCTGAGCCTGCGTCGGTCAAGACCTTGATCATGGGCGTGCGAACCCAGAGCGGATGCACGACACTATGCAGGTTAGTTTGGCTAGCTCTATAACGGGTGCACGTTCCTGGGAGAAATCAACTAACGTGGTTCGAACTTTAGGTGCCTTGTACCATAACCGCAGTTCCTGGCGCAAGCCTTCGTGGAATGCGAGCGCGCTGGCCTTGGTACAGCTGTACTCCACCATGTCGCCGAGGCCAATGAAACTGGCCATGGATGCGATCGTGACGATGTGCCCGTGGTTCTTCTCGATCATGCTCGGCAGGAACTCGCGCACCATAAGGAAATGCGAGACCGTGTTGACTTCGAAGGTTTGGCGGATTTTGGCTTCTGGTTTCTCGAGGATTGTGCCATCGTAACCCACACCAGCGTTGTTTATGAGGACTGAAACATCGCCGTGCTCTGCGCGGATTTTACTCGCGACTTCGGCGATGCTGGCGGAAGATGTGATGTCTGCCTTATAAAATGCGACACCGGATGCTGCATCTGGTTAGTTTCTGACTTGTTCGACTTGGAATGATAGCACATACGCAAGGGAAAGGTTGGCTCATTGATATCGAGAATCACCACGCGAGTCCTCGCTTTAGCCAAGTCAAGCACCATCTGCTTGCCAATGCCGCTGCTGCCTCCTGTGAGTAGAACCAGTTCGCGCTCAGTGTCAAACTTGTCGCTCTCGCCATTGTTCATGAGCCGATTGGTCAGTGCACGGTTCGTCTGGCGCACGGCGGCGAGGGCTAGGAGCACCAGAAACGCTTTCGTAGCGAGGGGGTGCACGAGGACATCTTGAGCGGGGAGATGTTGGAGGATAGGCTGCAGCCATCGTCCGAGGGTGAGAGAGAGATGCTCGAATGATAGTGACATGGCGACAAGACAAATGCGAAGGCTAGAGAAAGGACTCGGGTGGCATGATCAGACTGCATGATCGGAAATATATACGGGGATTGTACCTTGATCGCCTTCGGACTCACGAGCCGAGGCACGCAGATGAAGGACCAAGGGATGGAGGGTTCTTGTTGTTGAGGCGAAAATATGGGGAAGCCTGGAGACCTGGTGGGCTTGCCGCTTTGGGCAATGCTTGCGACGGCGATCGCCCCCAAAGCTCCAGCTTCACATGAAGTGCACGGCCTCAACTTTATCTCATCCACCTTCACACGCGCAACAATTCATCGGCTGGCATCATTCGACCGTGACCAGAAACTGGCAGCCCGAAGACTTCATATATCAACCGAGGTTGCCTCGCTCGGTCGCTGTCAACAACAGACAATGATCCCCCTCATCGCCATCACGCTTGGGGAGGCCTTCCTCCTCCAGCGCGCAGTCTTCACGGATACACCCTTCAGAACTGTCTCTCTTGGTTCAGCCGCTGTCAACTTAATGCTTTTCGCAATCTACAACCTTTGGATATGGCCGTTCTTCTTCGACCCGTTGCGTCATCTGCCTTCGGCTCCGGTAAGTATTCTACTAGTATCAATCACAAACAGATATGCTGACACGGCCAGGGTCACTTCAACATGACCCGCTTCATCTTCGACAACCCCCGCGGGCGCCTCCCTCTTGAGTGGATGAAGACCGTCCCTAATGATGGGCTTATCTACTTTCGGGACCTGCTCAACCGGAGCCAGCTGTTGGCGACGAACCACCAGGCACTCCTTGACATCATGAGCACCAATACCTATGATTTCGAAAAACCCTGGCGAGCGCGCGAGTTCCTGGCCCGTATCATCGGGTTTGGTTTGATTCTCTCTGAAGGCAGTGCGCACAAGAAGCAGCGCCGCGCGCTGACTTCATCGTTCCATGTGAAGAACGTCCGGGCCTTCTACACGCTCATGTGGGATAAGACAGATCAGCTTCTGACAGAGCTGGACAAAGCAATTGGTCAGCATCCATTCGATGGGACAGGTCCCGGCTGGGGAAAAGTCGAAATGAGCGTCTGGGCGAGGTATTTCGGCCCCCTCAATTATGCCAGTGAATAGTAGCTAACCGGGCAGTCGTCTCACTTTGGACATAATCGGCCCCGCGGCAATGGGTCGAGACTTCCGCTCTCTCCAGAATGTTGAGAACAAAGTAGCAGATAGCTTCCTCGCCATTCTAGAGCCGACGACAGAGAAGATCGCATTCCTCGCCATCAACTTCATTCTTCCGCAATGGTTTGCAAAGAAGCTACCCTGGCGTCTGAATCAAGTCATTGATCAAGAAGTTGGTTACCTGCGTGATCTGTGCAAGGAGATCGTTCATGAAAAGCGGGCCGCCATGGTAGCCACCAAGGCCACGGCCGCCGAGCTCGAGGCCGATATTCTGGGCTCTATGATGCTAAGTGGAGACTTTACCGACGACGAGCTCGTCGACCAGATGCTCACATTCCTTGCAGCAGGCGTATGTTCTCTCAGCCTCCAGGCTCAGCACAAGTACTAACAGCAGCAGCACGAAACAACCGCCAGTGCCCTCACCTGGGCCTGCTATCTCCTCACCCTACACCCAGAAGTCCAAGGACGCCTACGCACCGAGATCCGAGCCGCGATCCCCTCTTCTACTCACCCAATCACATATTCCGATATCGAATCACTTCCCCTTCTAAACGGCGTCTGTCAGGAAGTCCTCCGCCTCTACCCCACAGTCCCCTCCACCCTCCGCGAAGCAGTCCGTGACACGACCGTTGCTGGAAAGCACGTGCCCAAGGGAACAAAGCTCGTCCTCTGCCCGTACGCGATCAACCGTTCGCCCGAGTTCTGGGGAGACGACGGCGACGCATTCCGTCCTGAGCGGTGGATCGACACTGATCCGGCGACTGGGGAGGCAAGCGTGAATAACCACGGAGGGGCGGCCACCAATTATGCCCAGATCACGTTCTTGCATGGGCAGCGGAGTTGCATTGGGAAGGACTTTGCGCGAGCTGAACTGAGGTGTGCCGTTGCCGGAGTGGTCGCAGCGTTTGAGTTTGCGATGCAGGATCCTAAGCAGGAGATTCATATTGCGGGTGCGGTTACGACAAAACCTGTTGAAGGGATGCATCTGCGGATGAGGAGAGTGGAGGGTTGGTAGTTCTCTAGTATATGAGGACAGCCCAAGCTTTATGTGTTATGTATGAGTAATGATGTTCATAGTGAACGATACCTGTACTGTATACCAATCCAAGTGTAATTCCAAGTGGGATACCAGAAGGCTTTTATAAATGCCAAAAGCTCCATCGTACAGGAACCGGTACAGACAAGACCGATTCAGGAATCATACTATACCTGAAGAACCACGGCGCTGTATGGTATCCCCACCAGAGGGCATAGGCCGCGTTCAGAATCCAGATAATTGCTGTTCTCATGAACCACTTGGGTAAGCATCGCTCGAGGGTATGAGTAGCCACTTCCTGCACTGCAATATAGAAAGGTAGAAGCAGGAAGAAAACTATCATCACAAGGACGGCAAACCCATCTCTGGTAACGGCATACGTTCCCGCGGCGTGTATGACACCGGATAGTATGAACGAGAGAATTCCCACGAGAACTCTACGAGTCGAAGGGGTGGTACTCTGCGGGATGAGGGCTATGGATGTGCATATTAGGGCACGACGACAGAGGTCATGCCATAGCTTGCCCCATACGTCTAAGAGAGATGTCAGATCGTTTTCTTGTTCACAGATAAGAGAATACCTTTCAGTCGAGCGCGAAAGATATATCTAGCCGAGCCAAAAGTTGATGGATACATCCAAGAATCTCCGGCTAGTGCCGGTGAAACGACATACAGCGCACCCACATCGAGAAAGGCGATCACTGCATGGATGCCATCGACGAACCCGTAGCAAGCTGTCCAGCAGGCTGGAGGCAGGAGGAATCGGCGAACAAACGTCTCGCTGGTTTCCGGGTACGTTTGAAGTTGGAAACCAAGATACTGTAGTTCGAAGGCCTGTAAGGCGGCCGAATTGACCAGAGAATGTAAACCTGTGCACAGCTCGGGATATCGTTGTCCAAAAAATGTCCTGTATGCGTCGAAAAGAAAGTATGCGATGATGAGCTTGAGGGCTTCCTTTGCGAGGAACGCGAGGCGGTTTGGGTACGAGTCCTTTAGGGTAAACTTGTCTCTCTCCTTCGCTTGACAGGTTCCCAGGGTTGCCTGCAATTCATGCCCATTTGCAGCCACAGGTTTGATTTCCAACTCTTCCAGCAGAGGTAGATATTTCCCTGAACCATGTGCCCAACCGATGTTTCTCGGGTTGAGTAGCAGGTCGCAAGTCCAAAGAAGTCGTGGAAAGCTTAACGCAGGTGGCATCGGCTCCCACACATATACTTGGGAGGCGGTCGGACCATCTTGTACTTTGACAAGTCGTTTTAATTGACTTGGCTGGTTGACGAAAAGCAGCTCGACAGCCCGAAGAGCATAAGCAACTGAGAAGAAGGCGTTGGCATAGGTAACGATAGTGAACGAGTCGGGCGGATAAAGGATCGAAGTGATTACGCTAGATGTGATGGTGGTAAAGTACAAGGCTCGCTTCAAGGACAAAGATAACGGGATCCTCTCATCAGAAAAAAGAAACGCGCCGACCAAAAGAATGGTAGACATCTCTATCAGCGAAGAGAGTACCTTCAGGGTTCAGCGTTCAGCTGGGGTCCGACATGGTGGATGATGACGCGGAGGGAATCCGGCGGGCAGGCCGGAGTATATTTGGAGGGGCCAGCTGGTCATCTTCATGTGGGCATGCCTTCCAGTGTGTGAGCTATTCTTTCTTGTTCAAGAGCCCAGACCATTATAGTACGTAGGCAGGCCCTACTTACCATGGACTTCAGATATATTTTGAAGCAGACCAGCCTCCATGTGCAAATCCACAGCCTCTGGCGTCTGTGTGATCATGGTGGCTCGTCGGAGCTGTCCATATGTGGTAAGTCCGAGACCCGGCTTCTCGGAGTTAACGGCTAACGACCACTCAGCTTCGCTGCATTGATTCTTCCGACCGCTGTCCGCGCTATCGAAAGACTGCTAACCGGCCAGTTAAATATCTAGCTTACCCCAGTGGCTGTCCTAATGCTTGTTGCTCTCTACATGCATCGCCGGAAGCTATTCCTCCGGGTCTCCTACCGTTCTCGCTGGCCTTCAGCACCCGCCGTGATATCGCGTCCTGGCTGAAATGGATACCGAGCCACCAGCTCCACGGAGACGCAGACCTGCGCTGTCCTGCACCATTTGCAGACGCCGCAAATTAAAATGCGACCGATCGCTCCCTTGTTCGCAATGTGTCAAAAGCAAAAACCCCGAATCCTGCGTTTTCTCTGCACCAAAATCGTCTCATGGTGCTGCTCCTGGGTCACTTTTTGCAAGCTCATCTTCAGAGCAAAGACATGCGCCGACCGACGAAGCCAGCTCTGTGGGAAACGGAATTTATGTGTTTGACTCCAAGCATCGCGTTACCAAGCCTCGTAGCCGGCTCGATGAGCTCCAAGAACTGCGCAATCGTGTACAGAATCTGGAACTTGCCCTTACAAGAGGCAGTTCAGTTCAGCCTTCGGAAAGCTCAGCCTACGAGTTTATTCCTGATCGCGGGAATCGAATGGCTTCAGACCCCATTTCAGACCAGGTCCTGAATCTTCCTGATAGAGCATGCTTCCGCGGTAAGAACGGTCGAACACGGTATCATGGACGCTCCAGTGCAGAGTTAACCCTAACTTTTGTAAGTGGTCACATCGAAGTGTAACAGTTGCCGCCGCCTGCTAACAGCAACAGCTACATGACGTACTGGCTTTCCTCCAAGGCCGAAAGAAAGATCTCAAGGCTGAAGGCTCAGACTACCAAAAGATGAAAAGGTTCAGAGTTGAACTAAGGTCCCGGGAGACACAGCATCAGGACCAGGTGAAGCAAGGAATGCCCGCCTCACTCAAAGAGATGCTTCCGCCACGGAGCATTGCCGACGAGCTACTACACTTGTATCTATCCACATTCGAAACTACATATCGAATCCTGCATATACCAAGCTTTCTCAGAGATTACGAGGCTTACTGGGCGGCACCCGAGGCCGCTGAAACTGTCTTCATTGCCAAGCTGCTAGCCTTGATGGCTACAGCATGCTGCTTCATCAGCTCCTCAATTACTGTCAATGGCAAGGATACATTGCATGATGTTGCGGTCAGTTGGATGCTCAAGATTCAATCCTGGATTGGGTCTTTGTTCATGAGCACCACAGCCAAGCTTGATATCATCCAAATACAGTGCCTCTTGATGATCGCGCGCCAGGCGCTGGCAGTCGACGGGGATGTTGTGTGGCTCACCTCGGGCTCGCTCATTCATTCGGCCACGATGATGGGCATGCACCGGGATCCCACACGATTTCACAAAATGACACCGTTTTGGGCGGAAATGCGTCGTCGGCTATGGGCGACGGTTCTGGAGCTGGATCTTCAAGCGTCCATCGATGTCGGGGTACCACCGTCCATTGACCCCGACCAGTATGACTGTGATACACCATCGAATTTGGATGATTCCGATCTGACCGAAGATATGCTGCAGCTTCCAGTGGTGAAGGACAGGACAGTATGGACACAGTGCAGCTTTCAGACTATGCTTGCGCAGTCATTTCCGCTGCGGGTGCGCATTGCCAAAGCTGTGAATTCCCTACGGTTTACTCTACCATACGATGAAGCGTTGCGCTTGAGTGACGAACTCGTGCAGTCCATGAACGAGGCCCTGGTACCTTTTCCTACACCTACTTCAGACGGAGTCGCATCCTTCGCAAGGTCATTATTTTTGTTTCTGCAACAGAGGTCGCTGCTTATTCTGCACCGGCCTTTCTCACTAAGCATATCCTTGTCGCCCAAATTTTCTTACTCGCGCAAGATGTGCCTCGAATGGTCGTTAGAAATGCTTACACAGTTTGAGTCCCCGCTCCCGAGCTTTCAGTCGTCTCGAACGCCTTGTTTAGGGCACATTGGCGGGGGCATGTTCCGCGAGGAATGTTTTCATTCTGCTATAACGCTCTGCGTAGAGGTCTCTTTACAATTCACAGAGGCGGGATCAAACTCAGCTCCTTCCACCCATGGTGGATCACTAAACGACATAGTTCGATCCCAGCAGGAAGTCTTACTGGGTGTTCTCGAGCGAACTATGGAAAATTTCGGCAGAAGGATATCGTCCAAAGGAAACGGGTGCAAAGTCTTCATCTTCACGAGCATGGCCCTAGCGTCCATCAAAGCGCGACTAAATGGCGATGACCCGATAAAAAAAATCGAGGAAGCTGCGCTGCGGACAGTCAAGATATGTCACCACGTTATTCGAGGCCTGCCTTACGAGGACTTCCAGGGCCAGCCTGAGAGCGACTTGTCGGATTTCGGTGCGTCTGCTATGCACACGCCTGACTTTGGCTCCTCGACATCTGAATTCTCGTTTGATCCTCTCTCATTCCTGACCAACAACCCAAATGACTTTTCGCCCGTCGATTTCAACATGTTCGATGCATCATACTACAAGATACCGGAGTTATGGGATCCTAACCTTCTTGCACCTTGATTGCTGGCTGTAGGTCGGTGACATATTTCCTGAGATGTCGCATAAGATGTTAGCCGTGGGTCCCCGGGTTCATGGCTCAACGTTGAGTGGTTAGCCTGCTCCCAGGTCCAACAGCAAAGACATTTGAACGGCATGAAACCCCATTTACTTTGATGTATCTGGTGTCAGTGATAATGGCCATTTGGAAGAGATGCCCGAGGACCGGCAACAGGTCAAATACCAAAGATCAGCATCAAGCGTGCCAACCACCAGGGACATTCTTACAAGCTACAGCAAGCTGTATGTTATAGTATCCTTACGTCTATATGGGATAGCAACCCCAAGATGCACTATCGCTATTGACGCTACTTGAGAGCATGTAAAGCTTGGTTAACTTCAAGGGTAACCGGGATGCTCCGTATATCCGGATGACGTAGGGATGATAACTACACCATGCTCCCAGTCAACAAATGGGTATATATATTTTACCTTTGCGAGTGAAGAATTACCGCGCACATTTCTCACAATATACATAATATTATATGATGACTAGAGTCGCACTCTTCGGCTCCACGGGCCAGATTGGTCAAGGAATACTGCGAGCCTTGCTCACCATGACAAGACATGAAATCATCGCAATCGACCAGCCCTCTTCCGAGGACAAGGTAAAATATATCGATGTGAGCCCGGACGAAAAAAAGCGACTCGAGTCCGCTGGGATGGATTTGTTGAAAACAAGCACGGACGAGATCGCCTCGACCCTAGACGGAGTGGAGGTTGTTGTGAGCGCATTGAACGGAAAGGCGCTCACAGCGCAATCAAAGATCCAAGATGCTGCGGATAGAGCTGGCGTGAGACGCTTCTTCCCGAGCGAGTACGGGATGCACCATCTCTACACGGATGAAAGGGGATGCGGAGTGCTGCACCCCGTATGTCCATGCGCTGCCCGACCCGAATCTCTACAAATCTCTACAAAGCGAGCAGAGGCTGATACGGTGAACAGACATGGAACATGAAAGAGGAGGTCAACTCGCAAGCCCTCCACCATCCAGCCATCGCTGCAGGAAGAATGACGTACACGCTCATCGGCTGCGGCGACTTCTACAACCAGGACCGCGAGGCAACGTGGTGTCCATGGACGCAGCGAGACGTGCCCTCGTACACACTGCACATTCTAGGCGACGCCGATGCAAAGGCTGACTTCACGCACATCGACGACCTGGCCGCGTTCCTTGTCGCCACCATCGATAACCCCGGGATCTCGGAAAACAAGTCGCTGAACGTCGTCAGTGACCACATAAGCTACAACGAGATAGCGTCGCTGTTGGAGAGGTACTCGAAGAAGGAAGTCAAGAAGGTGGTGTACCCGATCGAGGCTATGCATCGCGCTTGGAAGAATCCGCAGGACATCCCCGAAGAGGTCAAAGGAAAGAGCGCCTTTCCGGATGACTTTTGGATGCTCGTCAAAGGGATGCAGGGGTCGGGGCGGTTCTGGAGGCCGCCGGGCGAAGTCAATAACGATCTCTTCTCCGACCTGAAGCCGATTACGTTTGAGAGATACTTTCAGAGTCGATTTGCGTCTTGATTTTCCTAGTAATGTACAGAAAATGCATAGAGTTCAAGAAATGCGCTCCCTTACACAGGAAGGTATCTATACAAGACTACCCTAGGGTAGTATCCTTATTCCAATGCCCCGTGATCGATAGGTCACGTGCTCTGCTCGCAGGCCGCGGGAGCCGAGCCGAGACTCCACACTCCGGCGACCTTGCTCTTCAAATTAATTCTTCTCCGGGTTCTTCCAGCCTCTTGGGCCAAATTATCAATCTGGATTATGGATCCTTCGGCGATATTTTGCCCCTTTTCAGTATGGCGGCGCTCCCAGCGCCAATTGCGAGAATCTTGAAAAATGGTAAGCCGCCAGATGCGCACGTTCCATGATGGTGCTCTTGGGACTTGGGGTAGGTTCAGCACCTGCACCCCAGAAAGTGCTATCGCGATAACAAAATTAAACTCAGGGTTGAGCGTATCTCATGAACTTCCGTAGGCCATGGTAGCCTATCACACCATCGGCCTGGTATCTCGCCTCCATCCACCGCGTACCAGTTCTTAAGGATAGCCGCGTGCCGTGAAGAGGACAGCCCGAGGCACAGTGGGGTAGCCATGATGTTTGGTAGCCACCCTATGCTCACTCGATGCCAATCAGCGCTATTCTACGCTCGCTAACCCCTCCTCTCACATCATGCTTCTCTTTTTTCCCTGGTACGCCCAAGCTCCAGACCGGACTGACTATGGGCCTTCTCAGGCGACCTGCCAGAGTGGGAAAATGACACGCCGGATGCTGGAAATTTCTTATTGTCACCGTTTCCCCTTCGGCGCCAATCAGAGATGCGGCGAAGCTTGAAACCCTCAGCATGGGCCCCTTTCCGACTCTGGCCCAAGTGGCGCCTCCACTCGGAAGCAGCCTTAAGACATCATCGCGTGCCTGTGCGGGCCTGATTCTATCCAGGATCGAGACGCTGTGTCAACAGCTTGACTCACCGTTTGCCTATGCTTCTTGGCTTCCTAATTGATCTAGTGCATGTGGAAAACCAGCTGCTTTCTTACATGGCAAAACAACGTATATAACGGACAACGCCGTTCAATGATCACGGGTGTGCCTCCCTATATGCATCTCCGTTGACACGACCTTCGATCCCTCGGTCCCGCTTGGGCAAAGTAAGGTGCAATGCCTGCTCGTCTTCGTTCTCACCCGCAAGGCAATTCTGCTCTCGCTTCGCAGGAAGCTGGGAACCAAGCAGACGGACCGTCTTCACCACAAGTCCATTTGACGTATGAAGACGAAGATGCCATTGCTGAGATTCATCGCACCCTTACGAACAAAGACCAGAACTACTCGGAGCCACATTCATCGTTCGACAAGTTCCTAGAGGCGGAGCTTCAAGCTGGAAGGGGAAAGCCCAATCTTGGAGTATGCTTCCAGTCACTTTCGACATGGGGCGCAGGAGGGGAGCATGCAAATGTCAAGACGCTGGGGACTGCATTGTGGCGGACTCTCACCTTTCAGGATGTCTATGAGTGGACAGTCAAGCCGTGGATGAAGAAACCTAAGCCTGAAAGTGGGCGTCAACTGATCCGCGATTTCACTGGTGTTGTGAGGAGTGGTGAGATTATGCTGTAAGTGCATCAACTGTAAGCGAACATTAGCCCAAACGCCGACTGATCATCTATAGCGTTCTAGGACGACCGGGGGCTGGCTGCTCGACGTTTCTACGAACAGTCGCTGGTTATCACTCGTCGTTTCTTGGTGTGACTGGCTCTATCGACTACAGTGGCCTTGCTTTAGATGATGTCAAAAAGAATTACCGTGGTCAGGTTGCCTACGTGCCGGAAGATGATGTGCATTTCCCTACGCTCAATGTGCGGCAGAGTTTGGAGTTTGCTCTTCAGAGCAAGACACCGAAAAGGTACCATGACCGAATTCCACGGTATCTCGAAATCTATGGCAGAGTGTTCGGAATGACACACACCATGGACACCCTAGTTGGAAACGAGTATATTCGAGGAGTATCCGGAGGCGAACGCAAGCGAATTTCGATTATCGAGTCTCTGGCCACGGACTCATCAGTCATGTGCTGGGATAATTCGACTAGGGGTCTTGATGCTTCATCTGCTTTGGACTATGCTCGAAGCTTGCGGATCATGACAGACACGTGTGGCAAAGCCACGCTGTTGACATTGTACCAAGCATCAGATGCTATCTATGACTTAGTCGATAAAGTCTTGCTTATTGATGAAGGGCGCATGCTCTATCAGGGACCCGCTCACAAAGCAAAAGATTACTTCCAAGACCTGGGATATGAAGCTGCCGATATGCAGACGACTTCGGATTTCCTGACCAGTATCACTGTTCCAGAAAGGAGAAAGTTTCGACCAGGGTGGGAACAACGCGCGCCAAAAGGGCCCATTGAGCTAGAACAGGCGTTCCGAAAAAGCGTCGCGTTTTCGGACATTCAAGAGGAAGTAATGAGTTATGGCGACCAAGAACTCGGTGGGAAAAGCCGGGCCGAGTCGCATGCTGATACAGACTATGGAAGCGTTGAAGACATCAAAAAGGCTTTTCAGACCGACAAGTCTCGATTTGTATCCTCCAGATCTCCATACACGATTTCGCTCTTTCGGCAGGTGGTATTGTGTGCGAAAAGGCAGGTCTGGCAGCTAAAGGGCCACATGTCCCCTTTGTACATTAAAATTATTTCCTCGGTGATTTACGGGCTTCTTGTTGGTTCCATGTTCTACGACCAACCGCAAACGACAGACGGCATGTACAGCCGTGGAGGAGTGATCTTTTACTCGTCTATTCTCTTAGCCTGGCTACAAATGTCCGAATTGGAAGAAGCAATGCAGGGGCGAGACATACTCAGTCGCCAGAAGAAATTCGCTTTTGTCCGACCCAGTGCTGTATGCCTGGCTCGAGTCATCGCAGACCTCTTTATCGCTGCTCTTCTCGCTTTCCTCTACCTGGTCGTGGTCTATTTCCTGTCGGGATTGAAGTCTGATGTAAGTTCTCCGATGCTAGTGATCAAGTGCGTCCATTTACTAACTCTATTTTAGGCCGGGGCCTTCTTCATCGACTTTCTGTTCATTTACATGTGCACAATATCCTTGACGGCTCAGTTTCGATTGTTTGCCGCCGCGTCTTCCAACTTCGAAGTTGCCCTTCGTTACACCGGATTTCTTGTTTTACTCTGCATTGTTTTCGGAGGTTACGTGCTTTCTGTGGACAAGATGATGGCTGACGTACCATGGGTCGGCTGGATCGCATACATCACACCGGCTCTATACACCTACGAGGCCATGATGGCTGCAGAATTTCACGGAGTCAATTTCACCTGCTCTCCAGGATCCGTTGTCCCTGCAGGACCGGATTACACGGATATCGCCTACCAGACATGTGACTACGCAGGAAGCCAAATCGGCAGTACGGTTGTAAACGGCGACGACTACCTGGCAATAAAGTACGGGTTCTATTTCAGTCATGTCTGGCGCAATTTCGGCATCCTCTGTCTCTTCACCGTTGCTTTCGTTGCGGCTCAATGCGTCCTGAGTGAAATTATGGAATGGGAACCGGACAGTGCCGGGCCAGTCCAGTACAAGAAGTCTCGGAAACAGTTGAATTCCACCACGAACGCCGATGATGTAGAAGGACGTCCTGTGGCTATTGACCAAACAGCGCCAGCATCGTCTGGTCTGGATGGCAACTCAGCGCAGGCTCTCACTGCGACCAAGTCTACCTTCACATGGGATAACCTCGAGCTTTATGTGAAGGCGGGTAAGGAAGAACGTAAGCTTTTGAATGGGGTCAGTGGGTACTGCAGGCCCGGAACTCTGACTGCGTTGGTTGGAGCTTCTGGCGCCGGAAAATCAACGTGTAAGTGATCCCAATCTTTTCTGGCTTTGCCTATTCTAACATTCGCAGTGTTAACCGCACTGACCCAGAGGCAAAGCTCTGGCGAGCTTACGGGCACAATGTACGTTGACGGAAAGCCTATTGACTCATCCTTCAAATCTCGGATCGGCTACTGCGAACAGATGGACATCCATGACGAGAGCAGCACCATCCGCGAAGCATTCGAGTTCTCTGCACTCCTTCGCCAAGATTCGAATGTGCTCGATACTGAGAAACTAGCTTATGCAAGAACGGTTTTGGTGACGTTGGACTTGGTAGACTTGCAGAACGCCATCATCGGCTCGCTGGACATTGAGAAGAAAAAGCGCGTCACTATCGGCGTCGAACTCTGCGCAAGACCTGAGCTGCTCTTGTTTCTGGACGAGCCCACGAGTGGTCTAGATAGCCAGGCTGCGTCTAGTATCTGTGCACTGCTGAGACGACTTGCAGACCAAGGGCTGGCGATTCTGTGCACCATCCACCAAGCAAACCAGGAACAGTTCGAGCTGTTTGATCGAGTGCTAGCTCTGAGTCCTGGTGGCAAGACCTACTATTTTGGAGAAGTAGGGGAGTCCGGACGCTCTATCTTCGATTACTTTACCAAATATGGCCAGAAGCCCGAGAATGTGACCAACGCTGCCGATTACATCATCGAAGTCGTTGTTGGAGGCGGGAAAAACACGGCCAGCAGCGTCGACTGGGCCGGGGTCTGGAACCAGTCTGTCGAAGCACGGCAGGTCCAACAGGAGGTCTCGGAGATCAGGGAAATGAAGCAAGAGTTTTCGGGACCCGATGCCAATACGCAGCCGGGAAGCATGCCCGCAGTCTCTCGCCAGATCTTCTTCTTGACACAGAGAACGATGCGACAATTCTGGCGAAGCCCTGAATATCCATACTCTCGACTCTACGCCTCATTTCTCCATTCGCTTATCAACGGACTCACCTACCTACAAATCGGTCAAAGTACGACAGATCTACAGTCCAAAGCCTTTTCATGCTTCTTGGTGCTGATGTTGGTTCCCGAATTCATCAATGCTATTAGTATGCGGTTCATCATGAACCGCGACCTATGGCAGGCTCGGGAAGGACCTAGCGGAGCCTATGGATGGGTTGCGTTCTGCACTGCGCAGATTATCTGTGAGATCCCGTACGCGATCATCAGTGCAGTGGTCTTCTTCGTCCTGTATTATTTCACGGTCGGGCTTCCTTTGGGGTTCGCTGCCGGGTACAGCTTCCTCATGTTTTTCTTGTTCTTCCTTTTCGCAACGTCTTGGGGACAGTGGATTGCTGCCTTGAGGTAAGTCTCACCCTTAAGCCGGACTTGGAATTTTTCGTCCCGATTTATGCTAACATACTCAATTGGTAGTGCCGACTCCATGGTGGCAGCAACTTTGATGCCTTTCTTCATCATTATGTGCGAATTGTTCAACGGTATCTTGCAGCCCCATGAGAACATGCCTGCTTTCTGGGGTTACACGATGTACTATGTGACGCCCTTTACTTACTGGATTGGAGGCGTCTTGACATCCGTCCTTCGCGGCGTGCCGGTCATCTGTGACGAGAGCGAGTTGACCGTGTTCCGAAGCCCTTCTAACATGACCTGTGGTGAATACGCGGGATCATGGCTGGCCGAAAAGGGCATTGGATATCTTTCGAATCCTGATGGTTCAGGAGAATGCGGATACTGCGAGTACAGTTATGGAGATGACGTGAGCTCTTCCTCCAATCACTCTAATTTGTCGGTGCGTTGCTAAATCTCCTTCTAGTATCTATCCACGATCGGCCTCGATTCGTCTAAGATCTGGCCATACTTCGGCATTTTCCTGGCGTTTGTTGTTTCCAACTACCTAATGGTTTACCTGTTGGTCTACGTTCGGTCAGTGATGAAGCCATTCTGGCGACGTACATAACTTTTATCTGCCGAAACAAATATATAGACAGCGCTAAAATATTACTACATCGACGTCATCAGGCATCTCATCTTAATTAATAACCAGCCCAGTATACCACGTATATGATTGCTTGGCCTGATTGGTGGAATCCAATATGCTGCTTCGGAGAAATTCCGAACAGGAGCTTCCATGAGAGGATCCCACGCTCCAGATCCGGGGTAGGATCTCCAGTATTAATCTCGAATGCAGAAATTGCCGAGCTCTCGTTCTCCGACGTCTGGAGACAGCGGCCTCCCCTCTCGCCAATTGAGCCCTCGGATCTCCATCGGGACTGACCATGGCCCATTACAGGCGGAGAAATTGCAGCAGGTATGCGTGGGATGAGCTCCTAGCTTCTGCTCAAGCTATATAACCTTCGCTTGAGCTCATTCTTGGAACTGAGCTCATGATTGTGCACGAGCAACGCGATTAACATGAAACTCAACGCCCTTTCCATCGTCGCGCTCTGCGCCGCGACCGCCAGCAGTCTCGCCTTCGATTCTTCCACTAGCAAGCCGCCAGGCGCAAACGTGTACTCCGTCAACGATGTCGCCGGGCTCAGAAAGATCGGCGCGCACCATCATCCTAAGCACCATGACCGGCGGACGGTTACTATTCGGAGTTCGCACAACGATACGGACGACGTCTCGACCGACTTTCTGTGGGGTATCCGCCGCGCTAACCATGGTGGACGGCTGCTATTGAAGAAGGGGCAGAAGTATGTTATTGGGCGGAAGCTTGATCTGACGTTCTTGGACAATGTCGAGGTGCAGCTGGATGGAGAGCTGAAGGTAGATATACCTCTTTCGGCTCTGTCGGTTAATCTCAAATCAAACCGCTGATCCAATATTGGTCTTAGTTCACGGACGATGTGCCATACTGGCAGGAGAACAACTTCTACTATGACTTCCAGAATTCGATTTCGTTTTGGCGATGGGGAGGGCGTGATGTTAGTATCTTTGGTAGCGGAACGCTGAATGGGAATGGGCAGCGGTGGTATAACGAATTCGCTGGACAGGAGATTCTGGTACTGCCCTTTTTTTCTCTCTCCCTTGCCTGGACGAGGATCTAATGCGTAGAAGGACCCCGACAATACATACTACCGACCTATTCTCTTCGTGGCTGAGAACGCAACGCGTCTCTCCGTCGAAGGCATCACAGAACTCAACTCCCCGTGCTGGACGAACTTCCTCGTCGATAGCAAGGATATCTCATTCGATGGCGTTTTCATCAATGCCTACTCCACGAACGCTTCGGTATGTTGTTGAACAGTGGTCTGGCCCTAAGCGAGCGCATAACTGATATGAACAGGCTGAACCGAAAAACACTGACGGGTTCGACTCGCTCAGGGTCAACGGGCTGTCCGTGACTAACTCCCGTGTTGACATTGGTGACGATTGCTTCTCTCCCAAGCCCAACACTTCCAACATCTTTGTGCAGAACCTGTGGTGTAATAACACCCACGGCGTCTCGATGGGGAGTATAGGGCAGTATCCTGGCCAACTGGATATAATTGAGCATGCCTATATCGAGAATGTCACCCTCCTTAATGGCGAGGTATGTATACCTAGGGGCCTTCTAGGGATCAAGTCTAACATTCGGCAGAACGGTGCCCGCCTTAAAGCCTGGGCCGGCGAGGGAGTGGGCTATGGTAGGATCAACAACATAACATACAAAAACATCCATGTCGAAAACACCGACTACCCCGTCCTCCTCGACCAGTGCTACTTCAACATCGAGGAGGAAGAGTGCGCAGCTCACCCGTCGCAGATTAACGTGACGGATATCACCTTTGAGAATGTGTGGGGGACATCGTCGGGTGCCGAGGGGAATGTTATTGCTGAGCTGATTTGCTCGCCGAATGGAGTTTGTGAGGGAATCACACTGAAGGATATTAATGTCAAGACACCGAATGGAACAGAAGGAGTGGTTGTTTGCGAGGGGGTGACCGGGGGAGTGGGGGTTGAGTGCCAGGCAGCTTAGCCATGCGCCTCCAATCTATCTACTTCTCACTTTGACCTTAGGCTGTGATCTGCCTGGCCTTTTGCGGAATTTCTCTGCATTGAAACCATCATGCATTTGTCTGTTCGTTGACTAAACCATGTTCGGGTTTTGGATGATGAGTGTATGGTATGTGCGTGTTGCTGAGATTCGGCCATCGTCGAGTATATGTGCCTTTGATATGTGTGTAAGAGTGTCTCTCGAATAAATAGAACATACCTGTCAGAAATTCTAGATGTTTCTGAGGATCGAAGAAGACAAAGATGAAGAAATAGAAGACTAGAGAGGGTTTATACAAAGACCATACCCAGTAGATCCAGATGGAAACAAGGAGGGTCGACATTGTCAAGCTGACCATGGCCATGTAGTAACACTCACCCTCACCCTCGCCCTCAATCTTTCCTCCACCTCTCCCATCCCTTTCTCCCGCCTGTCTATACCTTTGTCTATACCTTTGTCTTACCATCGATCTTGCCATCATGGCTAAGCTACTCGATCTCCCTACCGAGATCCTTCTCCTCATCGTCTCCAACCTCTCCGACGTAGACCGTTACAAAAGCGAGCTCCAGGCTCTGTGCCTAACCTCCAAGCTCCTCTGCTCAGTTGCCCAGCCCTTTCTATACGCCTGTTTTGACCGAGAGGTTCGCTGCCAATGCTGCAGCCGACGTGGGATTCCACCTGGCCGCATTGTAGCCATGGTTCGTTTTGCTAGAACGATCATTTCTCGTCCTGACCTCGCTGCTCGTATCCACGCTGCTACTGTCGACACCTTCGAGTACGACCAAGCGGAGGAGGACGGTGACCATGTCCGAGACGCGAAATTCGACTGTGATACGTTCAAGACCCTCGCAGCTGGCTTCCAGAAACTGCCTACCGATAAGGCTCAGTTGTTCAGAAAAGCAGTAGAGATGAAGTCAAACCCCTATCTCGTCCTCTTTGCTTCTCACATACCCAACCTCGAGCAACTGGAACTTACACTCGGAGAAGAAGGACTTCATGACCTTGACCCTTTGTTCACTCAATGCTCTAAGCCGATCATGGTCAAAGAAACGCCATATTTGAAGAACTTGAAGTCGGTAGTCATAAGGGATATGATGTTCACCGAGTGTGAATCAATGGTGAACCTCGATTCCGTCATGAAGCTTCCTCAGCTAGAGGAGTTCACTTTGGTCTACCTTAACGGCGAAGGTGATGGCTGCCCGCTTTTTGAATTCGAACCAGGCAGCTTAAATCTCTCAAGAATAACCCTTGTGGAGGCTTGCCTCGACGCCGAAACCCTGACTCAAATAGTGGCCGGATGCAGAGAGCTCCAAGTCTTCAAGTATCTCGGTAATAACTTTGACGAAAACACCATGACCACATCGACTCAGTTCGACCCCTCTGAGCTTGTGTCAATCCTTGCCTCGCAGCAGGATAACCTCCTGACCGTTTTCTGCAATCTCGACTGGGATGGCATTCGTCCCAAGCGCTGGAAGAAATGTTCGAAGTACGGCTCGTTCGCATCTTTCTCTAAGCTGATGCACCTCGAAATCGATCAATACCCATACACTCCAGAGCAAGAGCTTCCACCTACCCTTCACTGCCTTCATATCAAAAACATCAGCTTCTCGATACTCAGCACCATCGGCTCTCTTAGCAGGCGCACCTTTGACGGTCCTGAACACAATACCCACGACGAGCTTCCGAGCTTCGAACGCCTCACCCTCATTCCCCGGGACGGCATTCCGAATGGCATGCTGGGAGTGTCCTCGAAGTATGATCATACTGATGAGCATCCTGACATTGCGATCGAGTTCGATATGGCCTGTGAGACAATGGCAGATATTCTTAGGGAGTGCCGCTTTTCATGCTTTGTGGACAATGATGTGTGGACCCGGTACTGGGGCCATCCATACGCCTGGATTTGAATTTGCCAAGAGCCAGAAAATGTATTCCGGATGATAGTTTCGTGCCGCAAAGTACTTGTCGAGATATGTATGGAATTTCATGCCTAGTGGGACTGATGTCTGAGAGATAGTAGAGCAAAAGAGTTGTCAAATTTGTATGTCTATGGTATTCCAGCATAATGTCAAACAAAGTCAGAGGAACGAACTCTGAAATGGCCTAACTTGCTTTACCATATCGCTACCTAATTGCCGACTATGGTGTATTCTAGTAATCATGGGGACGGACCTGCTTATGATTGACTGCATATCGCCATGATGCTTCGGGAAATGGCCGGCAGCATTTGTGTGACTATAATCCATGCAAAGGGGCCAAAGCAACGCGGCTATTGATGCATGCTGCGGCACACCGACAATTGATGCTGTATTCGCTTAGGGTTGCACGGATACCTAGTCAGCATAGAAATATAAGAAACGGCATTCGTGCAGGGTACATCATTGCACCCGCTAGTAGTATGGGCGCTTTTACGAGTAACAACAGGGGGCTTCAAGAGAATAAGCCCGGAAGCGGAAGTCAAAAAGCATCCCGGACTTGGCTTTCCGCTGCTTCCATCGGATTGCTGTGGTGATTCGGAGTTTCTTACTCCGACATCCTTTTTCTGACAGCTGACAGATAGTACAGTTGATCTAATCCTGCGTGGTCGGTAGGGGACTTCGAGGCCTAGACCGGTAAAGAGCGGTCCCTAATACTCTGTGCCCTCTCTTGGGGCTGACGAAGCAATGCATGATGGACGCGCAACGACCATAGCCAAGAAAGGCCAAGTTCGCGTCCAGAGGACCAGTCGGGGATGATCCTAGTCGAAGAATCATCCTTGGGACCACTAGACTCTGAGATGATTCTCGGCGTCTGCGTCCACGGAAGCCCCAAAGTCAATTGATGGACGGATTCAACGGCCTTAACAAAGGGGGGCTGCATAACGTGATCCAGGGCACAAAGCTTTCGGGTCCCAAGGCGCTGATCTTGCCATGACAGCGTTTCAGATTTTTTGTCGTTATCATTGATGGCCTTCAAAGACTGGACTTGGCCTTTGATCTGGGAATATATACGGAGTAGTGCCCCCGTCTCTGGGGTATTCTTCATCATCATCATAATCCAATAAGCCATCCCACTTCCAAGACCCATGATGAGGTTTTCAATTAAAGCTGTTGCACTGGGCCTATGTAAGTCTCTTAGAAAGTCTTTCTGTCATGTGTGACGTTGTTTCTGTCCTTTTGTCCGTGGTCAAAGTGCTAACCTACGTAGGTTCCTTTGTCGCAGCCCAGATCAACACCTTCTCGCCAGGAGGCCAGCGCGAAATCTTCTATAGCATTACAGCACCTGAGAAAACTGTCTCCTCCGGCGCGGGGCCTATTCTTTTCCAGATCCAAGCCCCAACAACCCTACAATGGGTGGCTCTTGGTCAAGGAACACAGATGGCGGGTGCGGCGATCTATGTTCTTTATTCGTCGTCATCGGACAATGTGACCATATCTCCCCGTTTTGGAACAGGACATGTCCAGCCAAGATACGACTTTGACGCCCAGCTTTCCCTTCTTGAGGGCAGTGGTATTCAAGATGGCCTGATGACCGCAAATGTGCGCTGCGATAGCTGCAGCTATTCGGCCAGCTCCACTTGGATCTTTGCGTACAAGGCGGGTGCATCCCTAAACTCAGACAGCCCAGAGGCCGATCTTAGCATTCACGATGACTTTGGCGGAACCAACGTGGTACTGTCAAGTGCCGTTTCCACGTCAGACAACCCTTTCCTCGACTACGATCCAAGAGACCCCAGCAACCAACCGAGTGAGGTTCGAGGACAGGCAGGAGGTAGCGCAGGTATACTAATTGCTCACGGTGTTATCATGAGCATTGCATTCGTCGTCCTGTTCCCATCTTTTGGACTGCTTATCGCCCTTCCCGTGCGCGGCGTTGTGCCCAAAGTGCATGCGCCACTTCAGGTATTTACCCTTTTGTTGGTCGTTGCAGGGATGGGCTTAGGTATAAAGATGGGAACCGACGATGATATTATCGATGACGTCCACCCGATTCTTGGCCTCATTGTCATTGGGCTCCTCATTTTGTTCCAGCCGGCCATGGGCCTGTTACAGCACCTGCATTTCCGACGCACCGGAGGGAAGAGTATCTTTGCCATGCTGCATCGCTGGTTAGGTCGTTTGGCAATCATCCTAGGAGTCGTCACTGGTGGGTTTGGTTTTCGCTTGGCAGGCATTGGCCGCAATCCTTATGCGCCTTGGAGTGCTGTAATTGCTTATTCTGTTATCGCTGGCGTGATGGGCTTGGTGTATGTGGCTGTCCAGGTGCTAAAGGCTGTGGGCGAGAGTAGCAGGGATCGGTATGGACGCAAAAAGTCCGACAGCTCGACGGAGGCCGGCAACGGCCAATTTGCAGCTGAAACATGGACCCGGTAGAGATAGGGTATACTCCGGACAAAGCATAACGACGGAACGAGCTATGACATTTGAGACGTCACGGAGGATTTGCTGATTGGATTGATGATCTCATCAAAAGGTAATAATACAGAATATAGAGTCCAATCCACGTCGAGTGATTCGTAACGGGCCATTCTGGAAACTGGTTGCGAGCTGAGCAGCGACGCAGTCAGCCACTTGCTTTTCCCGCACCAAATAAATGAGGGAAATTTGTGTGCGTGCCTAGGCAACAGTGATGGGGAGTCGAGGAGTCGAAGACGAGTCTCCCCAAGGATTTCCCTGCATTTTGGGATGTCCAATCCTGCAAGGAACAACAAGGGTCCATCCTCGCCTCATTGCCGCCTTCTCTCAATCGGTCGCCGAGATAGACTCCCCAAAATTATCCGCATTTCAGGCCGAGATAGCGTATGCCAAGATCGATTTCATGAGATGGCTGATTGACTGGCTCTGACTGATATCGCGGCCCCAGATTGAGATTTTCTCCAAATTCTCCACGCCTTCCCCGCTATCTCGGCCTCTCCACACCAAGGGCCCCGATGCCTGCAGTGCCTCTTGTGATTGGATTGTAGGTTTTCCCGGCAAGCGTTTTGAGTGTGAGATTGAGGCCGCATTGCTTCTTAGTCCATCTTGCATCTTGCTTGTTCGTACCCCCATCTTCAGCTCAATCATATCTTTCGCCCCGGATTGGTGCTTGTCCCTGTTTGGGGTACGGTAAGTGGGCGGATGCTCGGCTTCTGCCACATCCGGACAAGCTCCTTTGATGTTCCAACATCTTTTGCCCCTGGGCTCAACCACACAGCATTAGCATTCTCACGCTATACGTCCACCCCGTGATACAGGGCCGCTTTGCCGCGTAGTCATCCGCATAATGAATGCATAGGAATCAGCTATCGAGGTCTGTTGCTCAAGCTTTCTAGGCTCAATGTACACTAACCGTTGTTCTTAGTTGGTTAGATCGTATGTCCAGACCTGCAAGGTACACGAACACTATCAAGCCGCAACGGACTCTTCAACATCGATCCCACAACTCTACGCGGTGCACTTCTTTACGCGCTTTTAGGACATACCTAAAGGGCCAAGTGCAGGTGTCGGTCCTGAAGCTCTACTCTCAGTTTTCAAGCCACCAAGACCTGAATAGGCCGAACAGACCGCTACCAATTCTGTAGTCAAGAACATGGAGAATCTCCACATTTTCTCCAAGTTATGACGGGAAAACCTCAGAGCAAAGCAAAAGAAAGACAAGGAGGGACGATTTGCGCTAACAAGCAAGGAGGGGAATGCAAGTATATAAGACCTTTTGGCCAACATACCCCGTGCTTCGCTATCACAAGAACTCGAGTATCATCCCTACCAGCCTAGACCACCACGCTTGTACGATATGACTTTTGAGAACTCTCAAAATCCTGGACAGAGTCAGCTGGCATGTGCCCTTCCCGAGACAACATGGTGGAAAAGTGCTCAGTTGCGCCGTCTTAATTTCTGCATATTGTCCTTAATTTTCTTTTGTAAATGCCTCATTCCCAGAATAAAACATGCTGCATGCTGATTCTATTAGCCTCTTCTAGTGGCTTTGACGGTTCGTTGGTCAACGGTCTTCAGTCGTTGGACAGCTGGATGGACTTTATGGGACAGCCAACTGGTACCCGATTGGGCTATATCAACGCCGTCTTCAGTCTCGGAGCACTTGTCTCAACGACCGCCGCTGCATGGTGCAGTAACAAGTTCGGCCGAAAGCCTTGCGTTTGGGTGGGATTTGTTCTCATTCTCGCTGGTTCGATTCTTGGCGCTGCTGCTCCGAACGACAATGTCTATATAGTGTCACGGGTCTTGGTAGGTATGAGTGGGGGGTTCATTATCACTGCGCCACCGCTGCTGTTGAATGAGATTGCTTACCCCGCCCATAGAAGTATCGCCTCTTCATTTTTTATGATAGGATACTACGTCGGCGCCGTTATATCCTCCTGGGTCACATTTCAAACTCGCACATACGGCTCCTCTTGGTCGTGGAGATTACCTACGCTACTACAAATGCTCTGTCCCCTCATTGCTATCCCCGGTTTCATTCTTACTCCGGAGAGCCCTCGCTGGCTGATTGGCCAGGACCGCGTGGAAGAGGCCCGAAAGGTGCTTGCGGATCTGCATGCAGCCGGCGATGTTGCTGCACCACTGATTACTCATGAGGTTCATGAAATCCAGGCAGCAATTGCTGCGGAGAAAGAATCAGACGCGTTGTCAAGCTACAAAGACATGGTCAAAACGCCGGGAAACTGTCATCGATTGCTCATAACTGTAACGCTGGGCATCTTCTCTCAGTGGTCTGGTAACGGGGTCGTCTCTTACTATCTGGCCATGGTTCTGGATACCGTCGGTATATCGGCAACAGAAGACCAGCTACTTATTTCCGGCTGCCTTCAAATTTGGAACCTGATATTCGGCACCCTGGGTGCGTTACTTGTCGAAAGGGCTGGCAGGCGTCCTCTCTTTATGGTATCTGCAGGAGTCATGCTGGTTAGTTACATTATTATTACAGGGCTGTCGGGCTCATTTGCTACAACTGGCTCTGCTCCGACGGGGACGGCGGTAATCCCGTTCATCTTTATCTACTTTGCAGGTTATGACATAGCATTGTGAGTCCACCTCTTGCCTTTCCTGATGACTCGTAAATGCTAACTTGTTACCTTAGGACGCCTTTGCTTGTAGCCTATCCCTGTGAAATATGGCCATATACGCTTCGCTCCCGGGGTTTGAGCGTGGCCTGGCTCTCCGCGAATGGAGCTTTGATATTCAACACCTTCGTCAACCCCGTCGCGCTATCAGCCGTTGGGTGGAAATACTACTTCGTGTTTGTTGCTATCCTTATTTGCTATGCGTTCACCTCATTCTTCTACTATCCTGAGACAAAGGGCCACTCCTTGGAAAATATGGCCTTTCTTTTCGACGGCCATGGTCGAGCCAATGATGATTCGGGGCAAGCTAAGTCTTCTTCAGATGACGATGAGAAAGTGCCCAAGACCCATGAAATGGAGCGCACCATGGTGGGACCAGGCAGTTTGCCTTATCATGAGTATAAAGAACGCAAGGCATGATCTTTGGACAAGCTCTTGTCAGTTTCGATCAAGATAGAGAGAGGCTTTGATCTTGGGAGGTGTTCTTTAGTAGGATGTTTTATTTCTGGAATCAAGCTGTACATATGAACTAATAATAGATTATAGACCGGTTCTTATACTCTTACTGAGTACATTGTGGTGGTCCTCGGCCATGCTCCGAAAAATGACGTAGTGCTCTCCCAAAATAATAATCGCAACAGCGCCCGCGGGCGACACTTCAACTCTCCAACAACACCTGATCAACACCCAATGATTAATGATTCTCACACATTAACAATGCACGACGCCAAATTCTCCTAACAGCGCACTGATCCCCATTGAACTGACCAGAAATAAAGAATGCCGTATTTCAACAGCCTCATCCGCACGCACCACATCACCTCTCGCAAAAAGGTCTCCGCCCTGAAAAAAAGCGCCGAGTCGCTCAACGTCTTCGCGCTCCTCCGCTCCGGCAGCTGCCCAGGGATCATGTACGTTGAGGCCGATAACAAAGAAGCCGTTGAGTCCTGGGTTAGTGCGGTCCGGAATTTGCGGTATAAGGATTTCCAGCTGGTGAATCGGCCGGCTTGTGTGGAGGTTGAGAAGGATATCGGGAAAGCAGAAACAGAGGGGAAGGGCAAAAATGATGCGAAACTGAAAGGAGAGCCGTTTATAGGAGTCGGCCTTGACGAGGTTGACAGTGTGAAGGAGTTTGGTAGTTTGATGGCGCATAGGGGCGTTTGGCAGTGGTGGAGGAAGGGGATGGGTTATGCCCGTGAAGACTGAGTTACGTTAACCGCAGCAGCCGACTTCGGACATGGTCGACTATTCACTGTGCGCCTTAAAATGAACGTTGCAAGCGGTGCGCTACTGCATTTGGGCGAGCCCATGGGTCTATGCTTGTACTCGGCAGACTCGAGATTCGTTTCATTTTTGGTATACATGAAGCGAAACGTCGAGTATCGAGTCTCGAGCCCCCATTCAGGTTAATGGATGTCGTTCGGGGCTTCCAGGCAGCCTAGGTATACTGCTGTCCTGGCCTAACTGAGCCCATGGAACGGGCACCTCTGGTTCCAAGGACAATGGAGCCAATGGCCTTTTTTGTGTCTTTGTGATTGAACATCTTGGATCCCGCAGCAATTGCTTGCCCGTGCACGTCTCAAAACCCTTTTGCAGGGCGACTTGGTCCGTCCAGCCGTTAATGAAGTCACCGTGCAGTCCATACCCGGTTCGATCGCCTGTTGCGTACACAAGGTTGTGATAATCTGGGAACTGCTCCGTGTTGAAGATGAATTCGATGAAGATTGAGAAAATGGCTACGGGGTGAGACTTGGGACAGACACCCTTGTTGTAGTCCCCGATCACAGGATACGCCATCTGCAGCGGATGTAAGCTTCGGCATAACATCCTGTCTGTTAGGGAAGGACTTGCGTGGCTTTTGTGGTCCGGGCTATCGAGGTTCTTGCCATCCCAGCAAGAAGGGAAGAAGACCTGTGACCTGAGCTTCTCACAAGGCTGGTAAGGAAGATGTTTCGTTTCGTTCGACTTTCCGTCCTGCTGTATGCACATATGTGAAATGGCACGTTGCGCAAAGTCGGAGTCATTGTACGCCCTGCACAGTATTATACCACGGTCTGGATTCCACAAGAAGCAGGTATCTTACTGAATCATCGGGTTGCCAGCAACAACGCGCAAGCCAGCTGGTGGAGCCAAAGGATACGGTGACCCAGCCTTACAAGCCGATGCATCGGGGCTGTAATCACATGCCCGATTGAGATAATAGATCGCCTGCGCATCATCATCGTCATCGTCAGCCACTACATTCCTTCACCCGCCTACCCACTTAGGCTAGGGACCAGAGAAGCCCAGATAAAGCCGCAAATTGAAAATTGCACGTACGCTGGACTGATACTCGACCATCTCGAACGACCCAATCCTTGTTTCGTGATAAAGTGCCGGAACCCAGTAGTTGCTCCGATCCAGCGCAACCTCGCACGTCGTCTCGCGCGCGTTCCGTGCCGTCCGCATGCCCATGGTCCTCTGGAATGCGGTGCCGCCTGTCACGACGTGCGTGTGTGACGACTCCCGTCCCGGCGCTACGATTGGGTCGGAGAGCTGGCTTGTTAGGGGAAGGCAGCTGAAGCTGAATTCATCAGTGTAGGAGAGGGACATGTCTGTCTGGGGACTTTGGTTCGTTGCGGCGGTGGGTGAGTTGAGGGCGGATTGTGTGAGGAGGCATAGCGATAGGGCTAGTAAAAAGCCGTTCTTGGTGTTGCTGGTCGGCATAGTTGCATATGACTTAATGGTGGAATAGAGAGCGCTCGATAAGATTTTTTGAAATTGGTGGATGATGCGGAGGCTCTCTATTTACGTATTCGAGCGTTGCTTATCTCTGGCATGTACATTCAAGGAGTCGTACATTGTTTTGATAGCTTCCTACATACCTGGCCTCTCTGTTCCTTGATTATCTAACCTACTCACCCGGAAAATGGCCCCCGAGGCATCAATTGGTTTGTGGTTGTGATTTGTGTCTTGGCTTTGCTCGCATCCTGCTCAGTAAAATAGCTCGGTACCAGTCCTCCCTTAAGAGACGGCCATCTAGCACGCGCGAGTATTCTCAAGAAATGTCTAAACCTAATATGAAGAGCCTATGCTTCCCTGTATACACCCTTTTGTAGGTCTAATTTACCATGCCCTTCAATTTCCTTCACCCGAGATCACAAAAAACGCCGTAAACCCTATACTAAGCTGAATCTTCGGCTAACGAGTCATTCTCGGGCGGCGCATGATCCCCAGAAGACGAGTCACTCCCAGATGGAGGATCATTTCCAGGAGGCCAATTCGGCGCAGGGTAACTGAGGAGCTTGCAGATATCCTGACCAAGCCAGTTAGCAAGTGTCCTTGTTCCGAAACCAGGAGTACCTACCCTTCGCTTGATACGAAAATCATCGTAGAGCTTCATCCAAACATCCCGGTCACGACATCCGCTCTCATGCAACGAACCTGGGTTTACCTTGCACTTGGGCAAGATGTCCGCCAGCATCTGATGCGGCCACATAACCCAAGGCTTGGGCAGCGGCCAGTCCGAAAAGTGCACGAACTTCGCGTCCGCAAGGACTTTATCAGAATCCCAGACATCGTCGTCGCTTCCGAGGAATCTGGTGTGGTTCTCTGACCGGAATTCGCCCGATATAAGACCGTACTGCCGGTGGGGCAAAACCATGGCCGAATCACCGTAAAACTCGTTCAGCAATTCCATATCGTACTTAATCCGTTTGCTCTCACCCTCACTGCCCGCGATGCCGAGGGCGGTGTCCACAAGAGCTTTGTAACGTCGGTATGCAGGTTCGATAACGACAAGAAGGGAGGAGAGAACTTTTTGCTCCGGAAGAAGCCAGTAGGCGCGAGGCATTGCGACGGGTGTATGAGGGAGGAAGAACAATTCATCCATGGATTGCAGAACAAGCACATCGGAATCGAGGTGGATGACTCGGCGGAATTCAGTTTCGGCAAAGGCGAGCAGTTTCGAGATGCTTTTCTCCCATTCTTCGCCCGGCCCTAATTACAGCTGTCGTTAGCATCTAAATGACGCGGAAAGTGGTATGGTTCTAGAAGGGCCTCGCGCACACACCTGCATCCGGTTTGATCATTTCCAGCTCTATCGGCACCAGCATTGCTTTGTACTTGACTCTCGCCAGCTGCAGCAGTTCCCTGTCGCGGTTGTGATCGGTTTCGGCAAGGACATCCCAGTCCTTGGGATAATATAAGACTCGCTGTGCTCGGCTTCCATGTCGCTCTAGCGCATCAAATACCATAACGGCGTTGCATAGGTACGGACTTGAGGTGGCATATTGAGTGTACGCAAACTTCGACCAATCGACCAGGTCATAGTTGATATGGGGCAGGGCCGGAGTGGGGGCGGGTTCGCGTCGGATGAAGAGGATAAAAAGAGTGAAGACGAAGATAAACGCCCAGGTCCGAATGCGTCTTAGTTGGCGCTTGACGATGGCGAGAATCGGTTCGTCGGGAATGTCGAAGAAATCAGCCTCGGAGGCCCCAGAGCCTTTCCGATGATGGGGGGTCATGGATCGTCTGGATATCCGGTCGATGTTGATTTGGGTGAATGGGAAACAATCCCATTTTGGGATTGATGCGATGTAGAGAAGTTCTACGAAGCGTGCGTAATGTCTAGCTCCATCGGAGCGGAGCCTCATCCCCCAAATAGAAGATAACACGTGATTCTCAGCCAGTAAGAGAGTATGTTGAGCTGCTCCAACAAGGGACTTTGTCTCACTACTTCATAGGTTGTATACATTATCGTTTGTCTATCTTACTCATTGAAATCTGTACGAGCCCGAATTGTCTTTTCGTCAAACGGTCCGTTTTCCCCGACATAGTTGCGGAGCGCCTCCACGGTCATCAATCGACGCGGCGCTTTTCGTCCAGTCAAGATCTCGAACTGCGCAATGGCCTGTTCTGCGACGTTGTCGAGACCATCTACCAGCACCCACTGGCGCCCGGTTTCGCTGCGAAAGTGGCGCATTTGGCGAAGCAGTGGCGTTTCTAAAGGTTTGTACGCGAACTGTCATAGATGAGCCAACGTAAAACGTTGTAGAACCAACTTTGAGGAACATACCTCAAGAACTACTCCGCCGGTTGGGTTTCCTAGCCACTGTTTTGGCATCTCAAAGTTGGCCGGCGGTTCATCTCTGTCCGGATCCGCTGGGACACATGAAGCGATCATGCAGGGCGGGCAGGCATCCGGCCATTCGTCGTGTAGTGATCTAAGAACATACACGACTTCCGTCGAGCCCACTTGAGAAGCAGCCCATGAATTGAAGTGCCGGGCCACGCTCTCCGCACGGGATAGAGTCCGATTGTAGATGTATATCTTCCGACAACCGAGTCGAAGCATGGCATATACAGCGGCACGTCCCATGCCACCAGCCCCAATCACGAGGCCTGTTGTCTTCGATGGGCTAATGGCGTTGCGTGGAGAGAGATTTCGATTGATACATGTCATGATACCAACCCAATCTGTATTCTCGCCATACCATCCCAACACTGGACCGGCCAGATGACGGCGGCTAGCTTGCTCTTGTAGAGGAAACATTGTTCCATCGGACTGACCCCGAAGGGGCATTATCGTATTTATTGCCCCAATTGCCTCGGCATGGCGGCTCTTTGCAGCCAGCTTCTGAAAAACCTGTACCCTCCAAGGTTGAACAATGCTGGCACCGCCGAAACTCGGATCTCGACCTAGCTGGTCTAACGCTGCCAATGTTGGCTTCTCTGGAATACTGTATGTGTGATTCATACCACAGTGCTGAAAGGCAGCGCTGTACATTGCAGGCGATAGACTGTAGGCTACGCTGCCGCCCAAAATATAGAATTGCAGAGGGTCCAAGACATAGCTTTGAAATAGTGCCTGAACAGCGTCACGGGCCAGGATTTGCGGGTCTCTCTCATTGTGAAAGGGGCGAGCGATAGCAGAATGTGAGACGGAGGTAAGGATAGAGTTGAACACCTGAGAGGTGCGCCCAAGGCCACCAATGTTGAAGGCTATAACCGGTAGGTGATCACCCGGTAACGATTCAATCTTATTGATAAACTTAGCAATGGCTGTATTATCCTCCCGCTCAGTTGCCACACGTAAAATTCGAACCAACTGGCATCCTAGCCCAACGGCGTTGAGATAAGCTGTTAGGCACTCCTCGTTTCCCCAAGAGATAGAGGAGGATAGTTCAAAAATACGTTGACCAATGATCTTTGTCATGCCCCGATTGCGGATGGTCTCATTGATCAGAGCATGGTCTTGTTCCAAGTCTACCACCAGGTACTCGACAGCGAGCCGTAGGCAGTGTTCCACAATCTGGGAGTACACATTACGGCCCTGTCCCGGGGATCGGTTGCCACCAGTAATTCCCAGCGCACGAGTATCAACTGATAGGATTATCGGTGCGTGAGTGTTCCTTCTCAGTACAGAGACCTGCTTGCTGACTGTCATCGCCATTTCCGGGCTCCAGCAATCGACGCACAATTCAATGGCATCCCCACCAGATTCCAGTTCCGATAACTTAACTCTGTTGTCGATCAGATCCGAGGCGCGGACGAATATTGCATAGGTATAGGAGCGTAGCTCCGGTGGAGTTTCCAACAGCACGAAAGGCGAGTCGTAGCTAGAATGGTTGACATCTGTACCCGTTACGAAACGAACGAACCGTGTAAAATCTTCTTTCGCCTCTTTGAGCTTGAAAGAATATCCGACTGAACGTCGATCATGTGTTTCCTCGTCGAGCTGGGCAGCGAAGCTCGATCGATCCTCTATGTTGAAGTACTCGAAGTTTGAGCAAGTCCGATGGAGCGGATCCCCTTCAAGAAGTAACTTTGCGGCCTGATCGTCCAGCCCTAATAACTTCTGGACGCGTCCCATGTCTCGCGCAATGTATACCACCGGGTTCGTGAGGGAGTATTGTCGGAGGTATTCCTGGATTGGACGAGTGAGGCTCCCTAGGCCGCACTCGATAACACAGCGCGAACGATGATTATCGAGCATTAGCTTGAGGACTTCAATGTCACGCTGCTGAAATTCTTGGCCTCCATGCTTTTGCAGATACTCATGCCGCGAAAGTCCCGTAACTTCTCTGAAATAGTGATCCTCGGTAATGAAGCGGCGTTTCAATGCAGTAGCGGCAACAAATCCCAACGACCGTTTCCCACATCCTCTGATCCCAATGAGAACCAAAGATGCCTCCGGGTCAACCTTGCGGTATAAATCAGCGCCGGAGCGATGGGGCATTGCGGCTCTGATCCCAGGAGACCGACAAGTCCTCTTCCGTGGATAGGGAGGTTCGAGGTCCGAGTTGTCCGCCACGATAAATGAGCTCGCCATGAAGCCGATGTGCAAATACACTGATATGGATCCTTAGAATCAATGTTCACAGCTCATCCGGCCATGTTTCAAGGCCAGGCTGGCGGGGAAGATAATCGCGATGCAAAATGGAGGGGATTTCGAGACTGACGACCGGGGAGGATACCAGCTGTCATACTGCGATCATGTTCACGTCGAGCAGCGGAGGGGTCGTCTAGGACAATCGAGTTCAAAGGACATGACTGGGAAGAGCGCATAACCCCAGAATCCTGGGAGTGGGCGCGAGTGGGTTGGCTTGTTCCACGGCAGATCGAGGGCTGAATGCGGTTCTGCCGCGACTCCGTGGGCGGCTAAGCTCTCTGCCGTGGCCCCAGTCCGCAGCGTCTTCCCCAGAAACGCCAGACTGACTAGTGCCGACCGGGATGCCGAGCTGTGGAAGGTCTCAATTCAAGCGAGATAGCCATCCCTACAGCCAGTTGGCTACTCCGTAAGGAGTAGGTTTCGCAGCTTGCGCTTACATATCAGGCTGTCACAGCGCAAGGTGGGGTACGGAGTATCCGTACTGCGTGCAAGACTCTACATAGTAGTCCAGGGCCTCGGCCTCACTTAGTCCGAGCAGAACTGCCGACCATCGGCGGTTACTAATGTGAATTGGATTTACGGAGGAACTCATTTGCTGAGTGGTTTATTAGATACAGCCGGAGGATTTCCAGTTGCCCATTGTTACCGGGCTGATTGAAGTGATGAACATGCAGCGCAGCTTATGCAAGCCATGGCACATGGCAGTAGGCTGCTCGGTACATAGGTGTGATCAGCGAACATGCCTGAGCCTGAGAAATGATAGTAGTATCAACCTGAGAATGTACGGAGTAGTTATCAAGCTGACATTGTGGAGAAGTGGGGGGTGCGAGAGGGCTCAAGGTATCCGGGCGGATTATTGATTCCTCAGCCTGACTTCACCCGAATCTCGCCCCGAACCCCCAGCAAGGAGCCGTTCTTGTCTCCCTGTCTCGATGGGTCTGGCCTCTCTTCTCCGGGTTCTGCGCCGTCCAAGGTGTTTGTTAATTGGGTACTCTAGCGCTTCCAGTCGCATATGCTGCCGTGCCTAGTCCTGTGCTTTTTCCGGTTGCGTCAAACGACAGCTCCCGGTTTCTCTCTCCCTCGCCCGCCGTCTACGTTGCGCGCTCTTTACGGATTGAGATGCACAGCCGTGCTTTTCTCCGCCTGACCTAAAACCCGTCGGTCGCGAGCAGCTCTTCGCTATTAGTCCGGGCTGCATGGCACGTAATTTGTGCGACAAGTGATCCGTCAATGGACGAGGGTGCCGATAAAGCCCCTCGGCGCAAGAGGGTTTCCCGGGCCTGCGATAGGTGCCGCGCGAAAAAGGTATCTTCGGCTGTCCGTATTTATTAGATAGTGCTAATCTCTCGTCGCTTTTAGGACAAATGCGACGGCCTTCGTCCCTCTTGCTCCGCCTGTCTAGCTTCCGGCCAGACTTGCTCATATGATCCCCACGCAAAGAAGCGTGGTCTGCCAGAAGGATATGTACGTGGCTTGGAAAAGCTCTGGGCCCTGGCCATCTGCAACATTGATGGCTTCGAGGATACGATGCTCTCTCTTCTCGGCAGCACAGCTGATTCCGTCGGCCGAAGGAACAAGCTGATGGCTCTCTGGACGGACGACGTCGCCTCGGAAACATTACACGAGTCCTGGAAAACATGTCGACTCTACAACGCTCTCGAGAAGATGCTGTCGTCCGGCTCCGACGCATCGAGTCCTCCTGGCGCGGGGAAACGCCCTCGCGAAGAACAAATGTCCTTTCTGAACGATACCGGATGCGAATGGGGGTATCGCATCGACCGCAGCTCTACCCCTATATCGCAAGATGCTCCTCGTGTTGTGGAACCCAGCGCTCCCCCTACTTCCAAACGAGCCAGATTGTCTATACCAGCGGATAGCCGGCTATCCCCTGCAACGAACTGTACACACTCTCTCCAGTTACCGCCTCACACCTCCCAATTATTAGACATGTACTTCGCAGCCACCCACTCTTGGTTTCCCATTGTCGCCAAACACAACATACTCCGAGCCTCCTATCTCTACGCAAATGTACCGTCGATATCTGTTGCTAGACTATCCCCGGGGTCCGGCGACCATGCCGCATTGTGGGCGCTACTCAGCTACACAATATCGTTATTACGTTCGACCCCGGAAAATGGCTTACTGGGAGTTTCGTCAAAAGCAAAGGAGTATTATGCGGTAGCTCGAAGTCTAATTCCCTCGGAAACGGAGCATTACGAACTTGGACATGTCCAAGCCCTTCTACTGCTGACATTAGTCAACATTGGCCTGGAGGATTGGACCGCAGCTTGGATGCTCACTGGTCAGGCGGTCCGTATGATTATTTCTATGAACATAACGGCCTTTGCGGACACCCGTCACTCCGAGGAATTAAGGCAAGGGAAAGCTGTATTTCTGGGATGTTTCGTTATTGACTCACTTTTGTCATTTCGACTATCCCGAAGACCCAGCATGCATTCGCGGGATTTAGTTGCCGTTGGCTTGCTAGAAGAAGATGGACTGGAGGAATGGAATTCGTGGGCGGATGTTTTGCCTCCTACTGGTAGCTCTCACGGGAAGAATCCGCCTCGCCGTGGTCCTTTACTCTCGCTGAGCTGTTTCAACCGTCTGGTCGAATTAGCCAGTGTCTTAAACAAGATTGCTCGAGACTCAATCACAGGACCTAACGCACATATATTTGCGCAGCAACTAGTATCGGAGCTCAAGCAATGGGATGACCGCCTCCCACTCGGATGTCGATTGATTGGGCCTGAAAGCATCTATCCTGAACGACATTCTGCCCTGCTGCCACATCAAACTTACCTGGGACTAACATATGTTGCCATCCTTTTATTGCTTTATCTTCAGATCGCCCCCCATGAAATGAGCATGCATCGGTCCCAGAGACCGGCCACGGAAGGCGCCAAGAAACTCCTCTATCGCGCCCTACCCATGATCTCTCAACACCTGGACAACTTTAGTGTCTGCAGCTTGCCGCCCATTTTTGAATTATCCCTACGCACCATCGCTGAACAGGCACTCACCCTTCGCAATAAGATCGAGAGCGACTTGTTTCCTTTTGGTCGATGGGCCGAAGCGTTCGTTCAGCGGACATCCGAACTCGGTGTAACTTGGCCAGTCTATCGAACTCTGACGACCAACATCGAACACTCGTATCGATCTAGGACCGTGGTCAAGTCTCCGGCGCAGTCCCTCTCTCATGGGACGGACAACAACCCGGCAAAGGGGATGAGTAAATCCTCGAATTACAGCCCGTTCCAAAACCTGCTTTCAATAACCTCAATGGAGAACCGGGACTTCAACCGCGCTTCGCAGTTACCACCGCTTGCTAGACGAAATACCATTGACCTCATGGAGCCCAATTATACTTCCTCCATAATTGGTATCACTATCCCCGTTGACGGGCAATATATGACGCCGAAGGACACAGCAATGGAGAATGCCGACCCTCATTTCCAGCCTCGCTCTCACTCTCACTCACATGCCCATAATTCTAGGGTCCGTTCTTCAGCAATGGACCCTGCAAATGAGCTAGACGCGATGCTCCACGGCCCGCCCCATCCGCACCCACCAACACCAGAATCGTCGACATCCAACCCCTTGGTTTCAGGAACTTCTGCAGTCGCCGCCACCACCAACGAGCCCTCCATAACATCAGAAGACAATAGCAACTCGACCAACACCTACGAGAACCAAGTGCCCAACGATTCCAGTGCCGCTAACCTCGATGCCATCTTCAAAGATCTCGCTTACCTCGACACGACCGAGTGGGCCACTAACCGTGAAGCGGGACTGAAGGATTTCGGTTTTATGGATGATACCACATTCCAAGAGTTTTGCCATGATCCGGACCGGCTCGCAGGGCCACAACCGTTGGTGCATCCGCCTTCTATCGCTGATATTTGGCCACCCCCCGGGTTTTTTCCGGAAACGTTTAGGGATTCTGCAGAGAGGTCGATGGAGAGTTAAGGATCATGGCCTGGGCCTTCCACGCCGTGCCATGCTAAAGAGTGAGAAGGCCGATTAGGCTATATAACATCTCTTCATTGTCATTTTATTACACACCTACGGATTGCTCCGGACTCTATACAAAAACTATGTATACAGGCAAGCATTCATGTTAAGATTACATAGTGTCATGTCAGTCCCATCCAACTAACGTTCTGGGGCATCTGATTGCCGCCAATCATCCAACCGCGGTTACCTACCTCTATGGCAGCTTAATTCACTAAAGACATCATCATCCTTTTCCAATCCCAACAGCTCTCTCATTCAAATGGGACATTTAAGTTATCCCGTGATAAATTGTGCCTTTGGGCATCTTCCTGCACTTCTCATAAACGCTTTTACTCGTGTGGCCATCCAGCCGGACTGAAACCCCTGTCCACGATTGCCTCCAACCAGTTTGTTGGAAACCGAGCACCCTTTATCCGAGAAGGATAATTGGAGACAGTCTGTGATCAAAGAACACCTTCGTGCACATTCCTCGATGGCAATTGGTGAATCACTGTTGTTTCGTGGCTGCTGGAGAGTGGAGAGGTTGTCCCAGTTGTCCTTTGTCGAGTTCATCGCATCGTATAATTTCCAGTGAAATATATCCTTATGCAGCAGAGGAAGATCTGTCTATGTTTGCAGGACATAAGTCAGTGGAGTGATCATGGTTAGAGAAACCTCTAATTCGCCATCACTTACATATCTGAACCACTGCTGCTCTAGCAACCACATATCCCATATATCTTGGGGAGACATATTATGGAATGATACGGCGAGATAACACCAAGGCTGACGTCCATTCGCTTTGGAATAATATTCAAATTCCCATGGGCTAGATGAGGCCAAAGTCGGCCATGACCACACTAGCGGTACTCCAATGTCACTGAGCATCCTCCCAAGAACGTGATCCCCAGTCCAGTCACTCGCCGTCATCTGTTAAACAGCCATAAAATTCTGAGCACGATACTGAGAGACCAGCTGCATGGCGGGGTTGGAGAGCACTATTCCGGCGCCACCGTAGGCATAAACCTGGCTTCCCATCTGCATTGGGGTACCGAGATAATAAGCCTTTTTCTGGTCGAATAGAGACAGCCAAAGGCCCTTGTTTCGCCATACTATGTATGTATCTGCTTCCAGAAAAACGTACCAATGGGCGTCTGGGCGCGCGAGAAGCGCCTCATCAAGCATCGGCATGAACTTCCACTTGTCCAGTTTCCACCCGGTGTTCGCAGGCTTCCCAAGGGGTCTGTTTTGTTCTTTCAGCTGGTCACCTAAAGTGAGACCGTCGCGCCCAGAGGCACGTAACCAATTGTAGAATTCGAATTCCGGGCTCATTTGCTTCGTACCTTCGCCCACAGTGCGTGAAACATCTCGGACATAGACGCCGTAGACCTGTTCTTTGTAGTTTAAGAAGATCACATAGTGCTGTACGCAATGAAGTGTAGTCTCTATGTGTACAGGTAGCTTGTCCAGAGCTTCTGTGGCGCTTGTCTTCAGAATGACTAGGAATTTGTCCATACCAGGAATCTGGGCGCATGCAGTAGAGTTATTGTCATCAAGGCCCCAACCAGATCCGTCATAGAAAGCCCCATCTCTGTGGGTAATAAGCCAAAGTGCGATGACATCAATAGTGGTGAGCACTACTGAGGTGCAGTACCGCAGACAACAGCGCAGGAATCGCAGGGAAGACATATTCTGGTCTTTGCTTTGGTTATACCAACTACCTAGGGTAGACCAGTCCCAGACATTATCCGGGGGTAAATGCCATGGTCGGGGTGAATGTGCGGGTAAGCGCAACCAGGACCACATTCACTTGATGGGAAGGACCTCTCTCACGTAGGAGCAACACATCTCTTGGAGGGTACCCTAACGGACTCTCACCAAGCTGGAGTGACAGAAACACTCTCTCCAGGCCAAAGTGGCTGCTGACTGAGGTCAAGCAACTAGAAGTGAATGGGCGAGTGAATGTGTGGGTGGTCACCATTCACTCCCACCTTACTTCCACATCTCACCCACTGGGCAATATGTGTTATAAATATCTCCATCTTTCCTCAGCATATTGGTCATTCCTTTTCTTCCATCCACCCTTTTATCTTTTCTTGTCCCTGTTGTTGCTATCATCACCAACCCCAAACCAACTGTCTTGACATCAGCTCCTTTACCAACGACTCTGCCAACACCATGCGGTGCCTCGAGCTACTGTTCGTCTGGCTCCTGTCTGCTGTTGCTCTATATGCAGTAGCAGGGCCCGTGGAGCTCAACGGTACCCTGGATGCAGGCCCCTCTACTTTTATCACCTCTTATGTCCCCTTGTCCATTCAAACCAACCTCGCCTCTTTCTCGGCTCCTGTCTCGGTTCCCACTGTGGTCAATAACTCTAAGGTAGCTCGGGATCTGATCCCAACTTCCATGCCACTGTGCTCGTCAGATACCTGTGATGCTGCTGATGGCGAAGCCTGTCCTGCTTTCTCGCCCGTTTCCTGGGTGACTATATCGATCAGTGACGACGATGTTCCGACTATCACTGCGGCTTCATCACCCACTCAATCTGCGGGGCTGTACATTGCAGCTGTGGGTGGAATGCCCAAGCAGCCTTACTTGATTGAGCGTTCTCTTTCTCCTCGCGTCCCCCCACCAAGGCGTCCGCGGGATAGGAGGCCACTTCCAGACATTGGGACTTTCGACGCGCGACAATATCTCAACAACCTAGCCAGTCATTGGATTCACCCTGGTAACCTATGGTTTCGTCCAAGGCCATATCCCACCAGTAGCGAGTGGAAGGAAGTCGGAGATATCCGCAACAGCAACAAGCAACACTTTGGAATTCAAGGTCTCAACGGATGCACTGTAATCTTCATAATCTCCAGTAAGGGTGTCTGGATTGGTCATATTCAAGAGAACCCTGTTTTTGCTACCAATGAAGGTCCCACGTCCGACGAGGCGTTTATGGCCAACAGCTTTGCGACCCTCAGGGACAGCCAGGTCGAGGAGAATGGGGTTTGGGGACGAACTCTTTGGCAACTGGTCGGAGACGACACAGATCCAGGGCCCTTACACAGCTCAAATCTGCCACAGGTCATTGTTGTGACGCCTTTTGCTACCGACGACACAGAGACGTTGAAGTATGGTGCACGAATCAGCTGGCTGACAAGGCAGTTTGACCGAGTGATTTATGAAAACATATTTCACGATGGACCATGGATCGCAGGATATCAGCCTGTCTTTCCTCGCCAGGGGAGATACAGACCAGAGAGGAATAGGGCAATACTCGAGTATGCCCCACGGAATGTGGAGGTCTTGCGTGAGACTAATGGCCGGACTGAGCGACTCCTAATAAGCCGTTGGCGGCTGTGGATGTATAATCAACACATACTCGATGCCGATTACATTGGAGAGTGGCACTATGGAAGGGGCCCAGAAGATCAGGTTCCAATTCTAGAAGAAACGACCATGGCCAAACGATCTGACGTCGACAACCAAGTCTGCTTTGGCGACCAATTCAGCGACCAATCCAGCGACCAATCCCGCAGCCCGATACATGACGACTATGTCCACGATCTTGTCCGCAAATGCAAACAGGAAGCCACCGCGAAGTCCTTTGGTGAAGGTGATTCTGCCTCCTGGACTGTGGGCGACCTTCGGGGAGTATACTACAGAGCGGAAGTGAAGTGGATAGAAGGATGCGAAGGACCTCCCCTGGATCCCATGTTCCCTGGAGATGGTTTCGAGTGTAGTGACCTTATTTTTAGCAACCTTGACAACTGTCCGGGCGAATACGGTGGCTCTTTTGAAATTGGCTGTCTCCTTTACACTGCGAAACAACTCAAATACCATTCCACTTAGATTGCCGGAGTGCATTGAGCGCTCCTTCTGGACCTCCACTACGTTTCAATTTCTTGTTTCATTTTTTCTCCATGTATGCATTGCCACGTCTAGGTAGGAGGTTAGATTTCTTTGGTCAAACCTTGGCTGTCTCCGCTCCCAAAAAGTCAACCTGTCCTTAGTCTAGAATAGTTGGTATAATGTCATTCCGTCATTTATCTTTCGATCTGCCTAAGCTCAGTGATGATGAATCTACCCTGCTCGATCCCAATCGGCAGCTTGTCTTCGGGCAGGGATTATCGGTGGTCATGGTTCGCGTTTAGTTGGAGAGGTGCTTATTGCGTGTACCTACTCCTACTGGATATTAGTTCGTTGGGTACAGCTTGGGTAGGCGACGCTACATTCTCTAGCCAATATAATCATGGCGGATGAAGCTTATTCTAGTCCTTCGATTCGACAGAGCAGGGCTTGAGCTAAGAAAATGTATGAATAGATTATCTATGGATTTATTAAGGTCTCAGTATGACATATAGTGATCACTCACACTCAATCAATCCACGAACTCCCAAAGACCAGAAACAAAGATGCAAGGGGTCCGCCATACAAGCCCCAGAGTCTTTACAGCAGCCAGGTGTTTTCTCTGGATGACAACGACTCACCGCACCAAACCAACACCAGCAATGCAATATGATAGATCCATTAGATTCAGGACAAAGAGATTCGTAGTCATGATGCTGTTGTGAGATAGTTACCGCCAGCCGAAATTATAGAAGACAAATGCGATGTCCTTGGCAGTCTGAACAGTATCCACAACTCTGTCCACCAGGACATCAACGTTGGACGGCTGTTCCTCTTCCTCAGAGTGGAAGCCCAGAGAAGCTAGATAGAAATTCTGAGCGTCCTCACCTTCATCTGCTGGGTCTACAAACCAGGAATTTCTCGAGTCAACCACATTTTCGACCGAATCCCAGCCAGTGCCAGAAACAGCACCGCTAGTGCCCTGAGCACTCGGTAATTCTTGAGGCTGTCGCGTTCTTGTCCCAGCAAATGTTGAAGATGGTCGACGCCCTGTGATGTACTTTGCCCAGGACCATGGATTGATGATCGAAGAGGGTTGCGGCTCAGGTGTATCGCCACGATATTTGAGCGTGGTTGGAGGAAGAGGCGCGATAGTCTTGTTCTCCCCGATAGAGTTTCCTCGATGTGCGCTTGCCTCGCTAGGCGAGGTCGGTTTGACAATAAAAGTATCATCCCATGATGAGTCACCTCCAAATTCTAAGTACTCTTCTTCCTCATCTTTGGCTTCCACAGCAATGCATTGCAAGACCTCTTTATTGAAATGGATATGACGCCTCTCAGTTGGCGAACCAGCGCCAGGAGAAGATACATGGGTTGCGAACCTAGCGTGAGGGGCACCAAGCGCCTCCTTGCCTTGGCTACCGGCCTCTGACGCTAATTCTGATAGAGATTTGCTAATTGTCGCACGATTCCGAGCATGTCCAGCCTCTTGCGCCTTCAAAATAGCCCCCGCATGTTGCAGTAGAGTGTGCTGGGATAATGAGCGCTGCAGCATAGTCTCAGATGCAGTCCTCTTTTTCAGTATTGACTTTCGATCAGGACAATTGATGGGTGAATCTAAGCAGCTTGGTGGAGGAGACAAGTTCGGTGACTTGATATGGGCACGGGGAGTTTTGAGCGGCCCATACAGCCAGGTCACGTCACAGTCTTTTAGCCTATGAATTGTTAATTCAATGACAAGGGATTCTTCTTGGTGGATGCAACAAGGATAGCATACCAATTGAGGGTGTCTGGAGAGATGGTGCCCAAGTTGTGCCTCAATTTGGTCCATGTCCGCCAAGAAGCATTCTCCAACCTTGCACCATTTTCATACACATCTCTGCGAGCGACTACATAGCGCCATGATGCCCAGATATCCTCCTCTCGCCACTCGTGAGATAGGTAGTCGACGTGTCTTGAGGGCTCCTCCTCAACCGAACCATCGTCGGCTGCGGATACTTGGGGAGTTGAGCGGGTTGATTCCGCAGACGAGGTAATGGAAGTGTCGGGGGGAACGCTGTGTTCATCGGGGAAGAATGCACTATCATATGATGGCAGCATTAATTCATCGTCATGATCACCATGTTCGCTGGAGGATACCGAGCTATTGGACGAAACGGAGCTCGGGGTAGGCGGGAAGCTTTGTGATGCAATTGGGGCGAGTTGAGGTGATGAGGGAGACGAAGAGGCGGCAGAGCAAGTTATTGGGCTTGGATAGTCGGACGTATAAAGATGGGGAAGTTTGGAAATGGAATCGTCTGTTTGCAGGAAGTATCTCTGCGCCATGGGGCGTCTGCCCACGGGCTCTTGGGAGAAGCACGACTGGCTGTCCGCTGGGGACGGTAGCACAGCGGTCATCTTAGCTGAGCGTCGGGTGCATGTAGTTCAGACACTGTCGACACTCAACTGTCTCTGGCGGTGGACAACAGTAAAGTGTATTGAGCGCTTGCCGTGAATAAATGATGAGCAAGGGATAGACAGGCGTCGAGACGGCAGAGTGCGCAATAAGTCAATGGTTGAGGCGAGGGCAATGATTACCACGAATTAAGCGGAGAATCTGTATTTTTGATTCTGGGGGGGGATCCGGAAACGCGCACACTCGCGGTAATACGGAGTAGAAAGAAGGGCGCTGACGGGGGTTGAGGATTTTATAAACGGGGATCGCCGTTTCTGTTGGCCGGGGAAGTTCTGGAGTTCTGGACAACGGGGGAGGGAAGAAAGTTGCGCTAGAAGCCAAACAGGAATGCGAGTGGGGAATGGAGATGGCCTCGGAAAGCCTTTTCGGAGCTCAGACTCTGGTCGAGAGAGTAAAAATCCCCGCTGTCGGGGGATGACACGCACGGCACATACGGAGACCAGGGGGTCGGAGCACAGCGATGATTCTTCTTGTTATGATGCTGATTGTGCAAAGTGCGATATCTCGCAGCAGAGCGATCGGGCGATCGGCCTGATATGGTGGATCAACACGCAGTGTACGGAGTAGATAAGAAGTTGAAGTTGCCACTAGGCCCGGTCCTAAGTCGTCAAACGTCTATCAGACTACCTCTGACAGCTGCATGGTGAGCTGTCCGGCTCCAGACCAGTGTTAGAGCTCTGTGCCCGCCGCTAACCGGGAGCGGCTTCCCGGATGAAGTCAACTCGAGTTGCTTCCTTTGTCTGCCAAACTTTCCCCTCTCGCAGTCTCCATGCTCGGTGTGGTACTGGTCCCGCTGCCTGTCTGGTCGAGATCCAGACGTCAAGGAATGGACCAATGATCGCGCTCTCGCTGATCGAGTTCAAGATACAAGTTGACATTGCGCAACCTGGAAGTCTGTTTTGTTCGATCTTCGCATTCCAGTTCTTAACAAGATTGAGCCACCTTGGGACCAGATATTCTCTCTACAGCCATCGGGGTGATCCGGGCATTGGTGGCGATGGTGGTTATCTTGCAGCTTCCGCGGCCAGTCTGCCATGCCGGTCAAGGACTCCGGACCCCTTGCACACACCATGCACGGACGTTGGGTTTCCACATCATCATGCAGGGCTTAGCGCCATGGATGTCGGACTGTGGTGTTAGTCTCCTATCTCAGAAAGGTTGCGATAACGAATGTGTTTGCCGGTATTGAGTGCTGATCGCAGCCTCTGACGCGAGATGAACGCTCAATATTGGTTCTGGTTTGCGCTGGAGCCCATAACCCGGTTTTTAGCCTCAAGTCTCCTCCACTATACGGTTCTCGACTTCTCAAGAATATACTGGTTGCTTGGCCGGAAGTCTGCGCAAGAGAAACTCGTCCGCCATCGGCGTTGGAAGCGTGCAATCTGCGCTACTCGCTCGTGCTCATTCAACTTCATTGCATTGGAGCATCTTGGGCTAGGTTGGCCGGGGCCACCGCCCAGTGCCAGTACCGTTTCTGATCCACACTCGCCGGGGTGCTTCACGCTTTGCATCCATAACATCATTCCGGTTGCGCGGTTTCTAGCTCTCCTTATGCGCTAGCATACATCTTCCCATTCTAGGCTACCATACTCCGTATCACTATGGTCCACATTGTTATGGGAACAAGGAGCATCTACAGAATCTCTTTGACGAGACCAGTTATTGTTGTCACTAGCCTGGGATTCATACATGCAAATATTATACTACGAAACAGTTGGCCAATCTGTTCCAGAATCGCCGCCGCTGCGGGTTGGCTTTTTCTCCAACTCTGATTATGTATGTTGACAGGTCGATGTGCATATGCGAAACATGGCAACGAACAATTGCAGCTTGATATCCACGGGCCGCAAGGCCTACATGGGAGTCGCATTTGCACATTCACAGCCACTCCCAGTGGAACTGGAGGCGCACATTTCAGGGATCTGTCATGATACAAAGGCCTATCGGAGTTGTTCACAACTCACAGTTGGCGCTGATTCTCTTGTTATGGGGCAAAGGGCTCACTAACGCATGGCAATAATGTCCTCGATATCCCAGATCCCACCTCATGGCCACAAAATAGCGCTTGGTTATCTGTCTTACCTTGATCTAGACCTCCCAACCTAGACCATGGTCCAAGAGCTTTATACTTCTGGCTGGCAGGGAGTAAGCAAGATTGCAAGAAATTCGACGCGGCGCCCTTAGCTTTCCTGCCATGCAAAGCCACCTAGAGCATCGATCGGTCCTTCGCTTCTAGGCAAAACTCGGAGCCTTGACTGCGCCTATCATACCCACCACTGACAGCACCATTCCAAGTAGATGTGCGCCCAAACCAGTTTGTGTTTCAAGCCATATAGGAGGGCGTGCTGAACCCATATTGCGATCTGTAAATCACCGTGTATTAGTACTTTATAGGCATGCCGGGTTTCCACTTTATTAGTGTTGTAGGGCACTCAACGAGTCTCCAACGACCTCTCACATGGTGATGATTTACGGAGTACATTGACAGCATCGTGGGTACCCCGTTGGATTTGACTCGCCAGACGAGCAGTGTCTAGACAAACCTCCGAGGCTCCGACCCCACTGTTGTGGCTACTCTTTAGTTCGACGGATGTCTGTGCTCTTGCATCTGCGCTTCCTGGACGGTGTCAGAGTACGTATTGTTATTGGATCGCAGCTGTCAGTGCGAGTGGTGCTAGTACAACGGCTCCTTCGGAAGAAACGAGTACTCCGGCCTAACCGACCCCTACGGGACTTGGAATTGCGGTTCAGTTGTCCCAATTCTGTTCCAACTTCGCCGCGTTTCCAGTTAAGACACGATCTGGGAGAGACCACTACAAGAAAGGGCAAGAAGATAAGAGGAAATTTGAAAGGGCCTCAAGATAATGTCCTGGGACTTTTTCTGTCGGGCATGCGAATTGTAACTCGGCCCCCTCCGTAGCTCACCTTTTTTCTGGCTGGGCCATGTTCGCATCGTTTGCCGCCGTCTTATAGAAAAGTATTCATTTCCGTATTCCGATATTTCCAAGTCGGACACATCTCCTTGATTAGCTTTCCTGACGCTCTGCTTTCAAAGACACCTGCAGCTTCCAATGTTCCGAAGCATCCGCGTAGTAAAGGAATGTTGAGAAATAGATTGACGGTTGAAGCAACGCCAAAAGTCAACGTATAACAGCAGGGTTGCAGTAATCCTCCGGAGTAGAGCTTCCTCCGTTCACGTATACTTGCCTTGCATGCGTCTGAAGTTCTTGAACTCCACGCGACGAATTTATCATTTGCCTTCTTGGCCTTCACCAAGTGCATCAAGGTTACTTGTGCATTCTAGACAGTTAAGAGCAGTGGACTAACACAAGACACCAAAGTGAAGAATATACTGGTTTAAGCGCTGAAGTAGATCTTACATGCAGAGTATCCAGCGTGCCCCAAGGAAAAGGTGCCCCAGAAGACATCGGCTTCGAGAAACTGTATCATCGAGATATTTGATCAACTCGGAACTGCCTAGGCGAATAGCCGAAATGTGTACGGAGTAACTACTACATAGAAAATGTCGATTTAGTAACCTTGGAATCAGTAGCCACAGTTACGTGATCAAGCCAAGAGATTCAAATGCAGGTATACGGAGTATTTGTTCCTCCCAGTATATCATCCGCATAAACGAAAATATACGGAGTATCCCAGCCTTGCCCTTAGAAAATAATGGCAGGGATCAAATACATTAAAGAGATAATCCGTCACCCCCGACCAAAGTACGCCGCTCGGACCTTCAGTCCGTGGCCCAAGACGTCCTCGAAACTCCCCGTAGCTGCGAGCCTGCGTGCCTACTGCGTCAGGATCATGTTTTCTGGAGCTTTAGACGCCCAGTCATTCTTATCGCGAACAACTCCGGCTGGCTTTGGCCCGGCTGGCGTGCGGAGCGATACAGAGATAGGGGCCGCAAATGAAGTATCATGCTTGTGTGACTAACCATGGGAGCTCGAGGGCACAAAAACGGCTTAGCGCGGCGAACATTCAGCACCCCGCGTCTGGGCTTGCGAGGTGAGGTATCTGATATTATTGTCAAAGAAGCTTATTGATCATTGCGCCACCCTCTCTGTGCACTCTTTGCTCAGCCATAAAGTCAAAGTCTCAAATACAAGATATCCTGTACATTATGGCCGAGGTCGCGCCGCCATCAGCCGAAATTCAAGCTCGACAAATCACATATTGTGGGAGTAAGTTTGGACCTTTTACCAGAGCACGCGCTTAGAACTATACGGCGATTGAGTGTTCTTATCTTGAAACGGGCATCTTGGAGAGCTAATGCTAATACCGTTTCGGGCTGAACAGTTTGCACATTACCCCCAGAGGTACGATTGACCTTCCTCTATCTCCCTCCACGGCCTGCATTTTCCTCCCAGGTCCTTGCGATACTGGCTTCCGCATGCAAGCACGCCTGGTATCAGCTTGGCATCAAGCTTACGGCTAAAATATTCGACAACAGTACTGCGAGTTCGGCGGGACGGCAAAGAAATGTCAAGAGTGGTTGAAGGATAAACGACCGGAAGAGTACCAGCGTTTATACTCTGATGGTATCTATTCAATCTTCCCTCGTTACCAAATGAGAGGCTAACGAATGCGCTCCCTTCTCACAGATGCTCTAAGTGCAAACCTCTCCACCCTCTCTGTCTCTGTCCAAGAGCGCGCGGCCAAGGATGCCGCGAAGAAGGAGGCAAAGGCTGCGGCGGCCGAGGCGCGGGATGCAGAGCGGCGAGCGACGTCAAAGGTACAAATCAAGCGCGTCGAGCGAAACAAGCGCAAGCATGTTAGTGTTCTTACAGGACTCGAAGTCTACGGGCTAGAGAATAAGAAGGTGGCGAAGGATCTCGGAAAGAAGTTTGCGACGGGATCATCCGTTACGAAGTCTGCTTCTGGTATTGAGGAGATCACAGTTCAGGGCGATGTCTGTGAGGACATCAAGGAATGGCTGATGGAAAATTATGGGAAAGGAATTTCAGAGTCCAACATCGAGATTGTTGAGGATAAGAAGAAGAAAAAGGGGGCGGCCGAGGCCTAAAGTAGTGATTGTACAACTCTTCGAAGCTCTCGTGCAGAGAATATAGTCATGATAATGAATGCACAAATAAACTAAACAGAATTCGCTAGTCTTGATCGACGCCAAATGGGTATTCGTCACTTCGCTGAGCCCGACCGCCAGCCAGTATTATAGCATTCGACAACCGCGCTTATATGTGGTCACAATTCATCAAATATTCGTAATGGGTCATAACCAGCCGGCCTTTTACTCTCATCAGTCCTGGAAGAGGTGGGTAAACCTGTCTGGACCGCGGTCGTAGTTTCATTGCCCGCAGAGCCGGATCGCTCTGCACTAGTGGTGTAATTGCCCTTGGGGCATTTAGTTAAAAAATCGTCCTTTTTTGGTAGAGGCACGTGGGATAGATTATTTGCGAGCTTCAAGGCTCCCGGAAGTGTCCTGAACCCTGGTGTCGTTTCATCACTCGGCCAGTGCTGGGAGACAATGGCGAGCAGTACTGCCAAGGTAGCCGCAGTAACAACGCCCCAGAAGATGCGTAGCCGTTGGTTCGTTCGCGTCTGCCATTCCATCTCTCGTTTATCCCATCTTTCTATCTCATTTTTCATTGCTTCCAGCCTGCTGCTGAGCACTTTAGCCCTTGCCTTGCTGTCTCTCATCCGTTCCTCCAATGCCTCAACCCTCTTCATCTGTGGATGGAATTCGTGGAGGTCGCCAATTTGTTTTTGCAAGTCTTGCTCCAAGCCTGTGGTTTCTTGCTGGAAGTCAACAAATAGCTTGGACGTGGTGTCAGATAGCTCCTGGTAAGAAGCGACTGTAACGTTAAATGCTGCAATCTTTTCCAAGAGCCCGTAGTATGTATAATCCAGTCTTCGTGTGATATCGGTCGCAAGTGTTCCGATTGCGGACAGTGCGAAACGCAGATATCTGGGTAGGCAGTGATTAGACTAGAGACGCACGAGGGTCAAGTGTATAGCGTACTCTTCTCCTTTGCTCCGCCGGTCCCTGATACGCTGCAAGTCATGCATAGAATGTATTTCCTCCGGACGTTTGATCAATCCGATTCGGATATTCTTATCGATACCATCAAGCAGACTACCTGTTCTGCTTCCGGTTTCTGAGCCTGTAGGTTCCGAGCCCCAGCGAGATGGAGTTGTTTCCCGAGTGATAGGTCGAAGAAACCTATCGTCTTCACTGTCTTGTTCCCGGTACGTCGATATCGAGCCTCCGGTTCCTGCCCTTGAGGATACGCAGTGCATTCTGTGCCTGAAAAGGGCGTCGCGAGATCTACCTTTGCCTGTTCTACGATGTGGCCGCGATCTCTTATCTAAAAGATTTTCGACGTCAGAGATGTGGTCTATGTTCTTCGTCGCGTCACTCACCGCCCAGATTCATCTTTGAAAGTAGCTCCGGAGGGGCGGATTGCGGAGCTGCCTGCCTGGGTGATCCATGGTTATAACTGGGGTCGGCTGAAGGTATCGTAACAAGTTGAGTCGGCCGTATTGAGCCATCCATTCTGGGGAACGACAGATGTCGGTATCAGACTGGCTGTTTAGAGGGGAGAAAGAGGGATGCTCAGGCAAGCTTGTGAAATCAGGAGACCAAGGTCAGTGGCCCCAACTTGGAAGCTTGCAGGACTCCCCGGATCTGCAGCGAGCTGGCCGGGGCCCGGTAGCCGACGCGGCCGAAAATAAAATACGTAGAACATTACAAGACTTCAAAACACTCTAGTACCAACGCAGGTCGTTCTCTTCACTTTCTACGTAGAATATTCCCGATTTGCTGTAATTCGATGATATTGAACTTGATCTTATTTGGTTTGGCCAACTATACTACGTAGACAGCCTTCTCCTCTCGCTATTCAGCTTGCCTAAGCCCCGATCGACAGTCTTGGAGAAAACCACGACGAGAGATCGCTTGGGCGAAGAAGAGCAAAGCTGCTACTACGGGCAAAGAGATTTTAGAACCATGTGTTGAAGCCGCAGTAGCCTAGCCGAAAATAAGATCTCCCTACGAAGGCTAGGGCGCCAACGCGGAAGCGCGATGTTCTCTTTTCCGGGTCCAGTGACAATCTCCATTGGCCAGTGTGTAACACGGGGGATTGGTGAAATAACTCCTCAGACCTCAAGGCCTGTTCCGAAGGTAGTATCCTGCAAGCGTTAAAGACAATCCTTCAAGAACGACTGTGGTTGTGGAATAGGAACTACTATGTCCCTGGTAGCGTGCAGAGGTGACGAGCGAAGAAGTCAGACACGATTGATTGAGAAAGATGAAGCATTCGACCGCCGAGATCATAGAGCCTAACACCTGAGACGCCGAACCTGTAAGGACTCCTCAAATTGGGTGACTACCCAGAGTGCAAAGAAACGTTACGAAAAAGCAGCCCTTAGCAAGCCTTCATGACATTCACAGCATTCATGAGCTGAGCAGCTTGTTGCGTTTTTCGCGTCGCTTTAGTCGCTCAACCCGTTTGCGATGCATCTTCTCGGCCATCTTTTCATATCGCTCCTTCTCGTCCTTCGCGGCTCTGCGTTCCTTGATTCGTTGAATGTGTGCCTACAGACAAGATAAATCAGTATAGGCAAACCCAATGCATACATGGAGACTTATAATCCGGAGCTCCTTACCTGTCTTTCTGCCTCCCTCTCGTCTCTTAACTCTTTCTCGTGTTCCTTGATAGTGTCCTGCTGTTTCCGTGCCTCCACTCTCTTCGCGTATGAGGTCAAACCTCCGTTAGGTCTGAACGGTTTCTTGTTGTCATGCCAGTTTTTTCCTGCGGGTCCGAGGCCGAGCTAGATTAGCCAGGAGGAAAGGGGAAAGCTGGCAAGAAAAAGTGGGGGGGCTGGGGCGCCTACCATTTTTTCGGATTGATTTAGCCGCAGTGGCAGAGGATGTTGAATTTTCGGAGGACATGGTAACAGGCTTGTGGTGAATAAAGGTGAAGCAGGCGTAACAACGAAAGAGAGAGAGAGTCCCAGAAGAGGAGGTGTGCTCTGGTCTGCCGGCGGATTCGAGTTTTGAGAAAAAAGTTATCTTAGCCCGATCAGATAAACGGATCTCGGCGGAAGTGCAGCCCCGGTCCCACCGTGACGCGCCCAAGGCTCAAGCCCACGAGGATTGTCCGGTTTCTTGCTGCAAAGAATTGTCGCAAGCTCGCAAATTGCGACGAACCAACTGCCAAAGCGCCCCCCACCACTCGAAGTATCACGCGTTTCGGCCTTGACTGCTTGCAACCTGCAAGCGATGCTCCGTGGTTTCTGAGCCCTTCAGGTACCACGCGTGGATTGGGCAACGCCGAACCCCTCGTCGGTACACCGCCCCTCACCATCAGCTTTCTCTAAATTACCTCTCATTCCTCCATTCTACGATGCTTTCTCGATAAAGCGCACCGTTGTCTTTTCTCTCCCGATTATATCCTCTCTGCTCGACGCTCGCTTGGACTTCGGCGCTCATATTTCCCATTTCTATGGCGGCCACTGAAAGTGCATTGACAATACACAATGAAATCTCAATGGAGTTGCCTGACTTAGCCCCCAACCAAGGTCTGGAGGCCTTCAAGGATATTGTTTTTGGTTCTGTGAGTTGCTCGGAAATTTTCGTCATGTCTACAATCTCCGTAAGGGCCCTTACTGACAAGTAAATTGTCTCTAGATTGCCGGCATGATAGGCAAGGTCATTGAGTATCCTTTTGATACAGTCAAAGTACGGCTTCAGTCGCAACCAGATCACCTTCCACTTCGATATAATGGGCCATTGGACTGCTTCCGCCAGTCTTTCCAAGCTGAGGGCCTCCGGGGACTCTATCGGGGCATCAGCGCCCCGATGGCCGGGGCCGCTGTGGAGAACAGCTGTCTGTTCTTCAGCTACCGTGTAGTTCAAGATATACTTCGTGCCACCTATTATTCCCCAACAGAGTCGCTACCATTATCTGCTCTGGTGTTGTGTGGTGCTGCGTCTGGATCCATTACCTCCCTCGCGCTGACCCCTATCGAGCTCATCAAATGCAAAATGCAAGTGCCCTCAGAGCCTTCCGGCGCGCGAGCAGGGCCCTTGAAGCTCATGGTGTCCGTATTTCGACAGGATGGTATATTGGGATTCTGGCGGGGCCAGATGGGCACCCTTATCCGCGAGACGGGCGGTGGTGCTGCGTGGTTTGGAGGGTACGAAGGGGTGTCCGCACTCTTTCGGTCATACCAGCAATCACCCTCGACAACCGATTCATTCGAGAATGGTTTGGCCCTCCCTCTTCACCAGCAGATGCTTGCCGGAGCAGCAGCCGGTGTGAGCTACAACTTTCTTTTTTACCCTGCCGACACCATCAAGTCTATACTGCAAACAGAAGACATTAGCAATACAACCCTGGGCAAGCGACAGACGTTTGGGGGCGCTGCGAAGGCGCTGTGGCAGCAGCAAGGTCTTCGCGGCCTATACCGGGGCTGTGGTATCACTTGCGCGCGCTCCGCACCCAGCTCGGCTTTCATTTTCACAATCTTCGAGAGTTTGCGGAGTTACTTTGGATAAAGCGATTTTCTTCTGTGTTTAGATTTTATTTTGACTCCCGACGATCTTTTCTGTCTTTCGGCTTGTCAATGATACCTATGGCGTGTTTAGATCTAGATCTTCTTGTTTATGATTTGCTTGTTAAACCAATTTGGCATTGGAATCATAGAAACAGTCCATCTGGAAATAGACATCGATCAATCGTTTATACTTCGCGAACACTACACCCTCTGGCCTATACTCTAGTGGACAAAGTGTGTACCTAGCGGCTAAAGTGGGACATTTTGAAGTGCTGCTCTTGTGATACTTGGAAGGGCTCATAGCTAAACAGATGAAACATTTATCGCCCAAACGATAGGGTACTTCAACTAGTAGCTCAGTATATGATACTGTTACTGATAAGTAATAACAGAACTCGGTGGGGTGGGTGGTTGAGATAAAGCAATGCAACATGAGTGCTGCTCCGCATTTGTTTATCTTTTTGTCTTATATTTTGACCCCAACCCACCCCAACTCACCCTCAAAGCTCCTCCCTCTTTCCCCCAAAAGTCCTATGATTCTACATATATAACATTGTGGCTCAACCAACGATCATGTCTTCTCTTACTGCACAAGAGATAGAGCTTCTCTCCTCAAAGGCCAACGCGGCCAAAGAAGCGGCCTACTGTAAGCACCCATTCTCTTATTTGCCCAACTTCGCAAAAGTTCATGGTTTAACAACTTCATATAGGCCCATACTCAAAATTTCGAGTCGGTGCGGCTCTTCTCACCGAGTCAGGGGAGTACTTTGTGGGCGCCAATGTTGAAAATGCCTCATACCCTGTCGGCACATGTGCTGAACGAGTGGCGTTTGGGACTGCCGTTGTATGTCCTCCATGCTTCTTTCAAGGTCCAGGAAATTAGGCAGTGCAGGATGCTACGCATGCCCTTCTCTTGTCTTTCTTTCTTTTGGTCCCTCGGGTTGCTGATAATGTTGACTATATAGGTAGCAGGCCATCGCCAATTCAAGGCGATTGCTGTCGCAACTGATATCAGTCCACCTGCTTCGCCATGTGGCATGTGTAGGCAGTTGTGAGTTCCCCAATCTCTCAGGAGAAACCCATTCCTTGATTCTCTACGGAGTAAATATTTAATCATGGATAGTGGGATCACTGACTTGGGTGGTGTCTAGTATGAGCGAGTTTACGTCACGCTCATTTCCTGTGTACATGTATGACAAGGACATGAATTATAGCGCTATAACTATGAGAGAGGTATGTAAGCCAAACAAAAAAGGAGGAAGGTTTATGACCCCCCTACTTCCCATCTGCTGGTTTCAACCTTACCTATGTACATATGCTGAACTGACGCAGCTCCTTCCCAACTCCTTCGGGCCGGAGGACATTGAGCATTAGGAAATATAGGATAGGTTGTTAGGTACGGAGTACGTGAGTGTAGTACTTGGGATGTTGCGGCATAGGTAATCGCGCGAGGCATATGCTAGTGGCATGTGATTGGAATCAAATATGCGCATAGTATATATATCTATATCTATATCTATTAGACAGAAACCGAAAGGATCTGGACTTCCTGTGTCTACCTATGGCAACTTATACGGTTCACTCAGGCTAGACCAAGGGCCCTCCCTCCCCTTTGTTTAAGGGTACTTTTCCTTATTCTCTACTTGGGTATAGGGGCTTGATTGGTTAGGGGACTTACTAGATCTATGTAGTCTTCAATAACAATAAGGTGGAAGTATAAGAAGTGGTAAAAATACCAATTCCTTAACCACGCTGACCTTTTCTGAACCACGTTCAACCAGAGGTTTAATCTGTACCGTAAGCACAAGCACGTGACTTCGGAGCTCATGGCCGCCTTCGACGGACGGGAGCGTTACCAAAGCTTACGACTGTTGTTTGAACCTAGGCTCTTTTTCCACTCTGTAGACTACATCGCTCGTCTCTTTGCCTTATCATTCCTCTATACTTTCGATGTCCGAAGACCAACGGCCATGATACCTAGGTCCGCATGGATTCAGCTACTGGGCTGTTGCCTAGTACTGGCGCTCATGCTGCCGCTGTGTGCTGCCAAGAAAGAGGAACCTGGTATAAGTCGTTACGGACTGAATGAGAAGCCGTATTCAATGTTTTATCTCGAGAAGTCGGATACGGTTCTTCTGAATCTGGAGAATGGAGAGCTTTTGCGTTCGTTCGACGCTGGCGAGAACTGGGAGGCACTTAAGGATGACGGCATGAAGCATGGAGTTGTCACCATCTACCCGCATCCTTTCGACGAGAACAAAGCTTATGCATTGGGAAAAGACGGAAATCATTGGATCACAACAGATCAAGCCAAGTCATGGAGGTCGTTCAAGGTTCCTGACCGAGTACATATTAAGACTCCACAATCTGGCCCTTTCTCTTTCCATGGGCGGGACTCCAGCAAAGTCATTTTCGAAACCAGACCGTGCGAGTTATGTGCGCTGAAATCATACTACACTACGGACGATTTCAATACAATAAAGGTGCTCACCGAAAGTGCTGTGGGCTGTTACTTTGTTGTCGGGAATCCTTTATTCAATACAGGGTCAGAAGGTCTGGGGGACATTGAAAAGCGCATTATTTGTGTGGTTCCAGGTTTGAAAGCGTCGTCAAGTTTTGCTTTTCGACTGGTTCATACCGATGATTACTTCAGCAGCCAAGGCATCGAGACTAAGCTCCAGGATGGCCGTCCAGTTGCTGGCGTGACTAGTGTCGCGCAAGTCAAACGCTTTGTTGTTGTGGCTGTTGAATCTCAGGGTACAACAGAACGTGCGCTCTATGTCACGACTGATACAGAAAAGTGGCACCGAGCAGAGTTCGGAGATCATCGTCTCGAGGAGAACAGCTACACCGTATTGGAGAGCACAAATTATAGTCTCCAGGTCGACGTGCATACTGACGAAAACAACGGTATGGGCGTACTCTTCACTTCCAATTCTGATGGCACCCAATTCACTCGAAACATCGAGTATACGAACCGTGGTCGGCGAGGCTACGTCGACTTCGAAAAACTAGCTGTGATTCAAGGGATAGTCTTGGTCAACACTGTCAGAAATCCGAGTGAGGTTCGGTCACCCTCAGACAAGGAGGTCGTCAGCCAGATTTCGTTCGACGACGGAAGGACATTCCAGCCACTGAAAGCTGGGGGCAAAAATCTACACCTTCACTCAGTCAATTCGGATACTAACCTTGGGCGCGTTTTCTCAAGTCCTGCCCCTGGACTAGTAATGGGGATAGGCAATATCGGTGACTATCTCGGTGACCACTCGGAAGGGAATCTCTTTGTCTCGGATGATTCCGGTATCACCTGGCGTCTCGCCCTCAAAGGACCAAGAAAGTACGAGATTGGGGATCAAGGCGCCGTCTTGGTGGCAGTGACCGATGTTCCTAACGTCAAGACGATTGAATACTCCCTTGACCACGGAAAAGAATGGAAGTCAGTTGATCTTCCTGACACAGTCGAGTATATTTCGACTGTGACCACAACACCGGATTCAACGAGCTTAAAATTTATCATGCTTGGGTACTCACAAGGGGAACACTCTGTTTACTCGATTGATTTTGAGGACTTACATGAACGAAAATGTGAAGACGCAGACTTCGAGACCCATTGGCCTGCCAGACTCAACGAACAGGGTGAACCTGATTGCTTGCAGGGGGCAAAACAATTTTTCCGGCGCAGGAAAGCTAATTCCAATTGCTTTGTGGCGGAGGCGTTCAACAACTCTATGTCGAAATTCGAACCCTGTCAATGTACTGCCGAGGACTTCGAGTGCCAAACCACACGTACTGAAGATGGCAAAGGCTGTGTACCACCGAACTCTCTTACCCCATCTGAAGGGAAGTGTACTCACCCAAATGATGTTTTCAAGGGCCCATCGGGCTGGAGGTTGATTCCTGGCGACATTTGCATACGGAATGGCGGGGTAAATCTCGACGATGACATTGAAATACCCTGTAAAGATGTCAAAGATAAGCCTAAAAGCAAGGGAATCACCTCGACTCAAAGAACATTCAACTCGGGTAGATCCGCCTACTTCTACCTAGAACGTCAGACGTCCAACCTCGGGAAGGATGAGACTATTATCATGCATAGTGCGGAAGATAAGATCTTTGTGTCTCATGACCACGGCAAAACCTGGAAGCAGGAATTGAAAGGCACGAGCGTTAAATCAATCGTCCGGCACACGTATAACAGTGAAAGCGCGTATTTCATTACTGATAGCGAAGAGGTTTTCTACACTATCAACCGAGGCGTGACGTTTGAGTCTTTCAAAACGAAGAAACCTCCCAATCACGAGAAAGCTCCAGTTCTCAGGTTTCACCCGTCGAAGACGGACTGGCTACTTTGGGTAGGTGAAGACTGCGAGTCTGGTAGTTGTCACTCCAATGCCTACTTCAGCGACGACCGTGGAGACTCTTGGAAGATCATTCTGCGTTACGCTAAGAGATGCGAGTTTGAGTACAGGGAAAACCAGCCAGACACCCTGTATCTTGTATTCTGTGAGCAATACGAAAACGAGGATGGCAATAAGAGACTACGGCTCATGTCTACAAACGACGAGAAATTCACTTCGGAGTGGGGGGTTGTCGATAAAGACATTGTTTCATATGCTACAAGGCCAGAGTACATCATCCTCGCCTCGCGCAAAAGCCCCGACGACACCGCTTTGAAGGCCAGGGTCAGTGTCGATGGTGTCACATTCGCCGACTTGAAGTTTCCTCCAAATGTGGTGCCCGATGAAAGTCTCTACACCGTCCTTGACACTTCCGAACACGCCGTCTTTTTATATGTGGAGGCGAGCAATATAACTGGCTCTGAGTATGGCTCCTTAGTCAAGAGTAACAGCAACGGCACAACCTACGTCCTGAGCCTGAACTCTGTGAACCAGGATACTCGTGGGTATGTTGATTTTGAAAGAATGAATGCTTTGGAGGGTGTCATACTTGCAAACACTGTCAGCAACTTTGACGAGCTCTTGAATGGGGCGCCAAAGAAGCTTAGAACGATGATAACTCACAATGATGGGGGTGAATGGACACTCCTAGCGCCCCCGGCTATGGACGCCGAGGAAGAGAAATTTCCATGTTCTGACGCGGATGCAAAGGGTACCGATCGTTGTGCACTTCATCTTCACGGATACACTGAGCGCGCAGATCCGCGAGATACATTTTCCTCCGGGTCAGCAATTGGCTTAATGATGGGCCTGGGCAACGTGGGAGCCCAACTAGCCAGCAAAGATAGCGCAGATACCTTCCTCACCCAGGACGGTGGGATCACTTGGAAGCCCGTGAAGAAAGGTCGATATATGTGGGAATATGGTGACTCTGGCTCTGTCATTGTAATTGTGCCAGAAAAAAAGCCAACCAAGGTCCTACATTATAGTACCGACCAGGGCACCACCTGGCGGGATTACGAATTCTCAGATGAAGAGCTCGAGTTGTTTGACATTTCGACTGTCCCCTCAGATACCTCGAAAAATTTCATTCTCTGGGGCAAAAAATCAGGCGAGCTTGTCACCGTCAATGTTGACTTCAGCGGGCTTTACGATCGAGATTGTGAGTTCGACCAGGGCGGAGACGTTAGTGACGACTACCAGCTGTGGACGCCGAAGCATCCTTTCCAGGAGGAGAACTGTTTGTTTGGGCATGTTGAGCAGTACCGTCGTAAAAAGCTTTCAGCCGAGTGTTGGAATAATTGGCGAGGGCCCCATCTTCATAGTATTGCAAAAAATTGCACCTGTACCAGCGCTGATTACGAATGGTGAGTTTGCCCGCATTCTGTTCACGTTGCTCTACAGCCATTCCTAACCCGGGCCAGTGACTATAACTTCCAACGTCAAAATGACGGCACATGTGAACTTGTTCCTGGCTTAGAGCCGCAAGATCCGGTTAGATTTTGCAATGCCCACCCTGAGGCGATCGAATTCTGGAAAATTACAGGGTACCGCCGCATCCCCCAGACGACGTGCCAGGGTGGCAAGAACTTGGACCATCAGGTCTCGGAGCCCTGTCCTGGGAAGCAAGAGGAGTACGATAAGAAGCACGGCATCAGTGTTATTGGTCTTTTATTTGCCATCGTGACACCCATTGCTGTGGCAACGGCTGTCGGTTACTTTGTCTATACGAGATGGGATGGCAAATTCGGCCAGATTCGGCTTGGAGAAACGTCAATGGGGGCGCAGGGGCTTATGTCTCGAGATTCTGTGCTGTTTGCGGTCCCAATTACCATCATTTCTGGTGTTGTGGCGGTTGCGAAGACGCTCCCATTGCTGGTTACCAGCCTTTGGCGGAGTGCTAGCGGCTATATGCGCCTTGGGCGTCACAGGAGCTATCCGCGCCCTTACGCATCTCGAGCCGCTTTCGCAGCTCGTCGTGGCGATTATAGCAGTGTCGCCGAAGATGAAGACGAGCTACTTGGTGTTGAAGATTTTGAGGGCGATGAAGAAGAGGAGGCATGATGGCGTCGCAGACTCCATCCATCCCTTATTTGCATCATTTTTGCGGATCTATATGCGCCATGAACACTCATGTGAGTTTACGAGCGCTCTTTCTGGATAACTTGCTTTTCCCTTCATGTTGAGACTGAGATCAGCCTATGCTCCCAACTGCAATCTCGATTCCTTTCTATTTCACGATTGTGCACTTCAGTAATGAAGTTGCCGGGTCCTAGATTCTAATAGTCAATTTCGGTCACGGCTTATCGATCGATCACGTTAGATAAGAGTATGTCGGCAGACCCACAACGTCGATAAATTTAGCTAAAGAAACAGGGTATATATGAATACTCTCAAAATCATACAAAGGACCAGGGTTTCACTGGTATAGTATTATTCAATTGAGGTTGATTTTCAACTTTCGGAACTTGCGCCACATTTTCCTCACCAGATTCCGATGTCCCATTGCGGGGTTATCGTGAGCCGAGGGCAAGGACAGTGGTGTTGATTTTGTTGTGCCGCTGGGCGTGACACAGGCGTTGGTTCGGAGATCCGGTCTTGTTAAAGACATTCTCAAAGTCATTTCGCGCGAATTAAAGGCCGGGTTAGTGTTTGCGTCGGACGGTGGCATCCAGGACTGCCTCCTGTTGTCCAGGGATGAGAATGGTGGTGAGACTTGAAAATGTTCTGCCATGTGGGAAATGTAGGGTATCTTCGAGCATGAGGTTTCCCGATCACCGCTGACCGACGCATCGTGATCATCATTATCGCCGTGATTGCCTTCGTGGAGGAAGGTAGCTTTGAAGCCGCGTTTTGGAAGATCCGGCTCTAGTCCAACTCCGTTTGTCGCAGTAGTCCTCTTCTCCAAAGTTGGGAAACCGAACTCGACTGCTTCATCGAATTTTTGAGGGGACGCAAGAAAAACCCGGAGCTTGAGTCGAGCATCTGAGTCATGGTAATACTGTGCAAAAGGATCGATTGTAGAGTTCGAAGATTGCGATGCGTGACGAGGCACGCTATTACTCGTCGGTCGAGACACAGCAATTCGACCCCTGCCAGCATTCGCGAGGACGGACTTAGGTTCAGCGGACGGGCTGGGAACTTGCACTCCCCTGTACAACGCCGATGAGCCTGACTTGCGAGGCGAGTTGAGCGAACTGAGAGACAATTTTCTTCTAAAAGGAATTCTTCGTTTTTGCGATGGACTTGATGACGGATAGTTCACGCGCTGGTACCCTGAATAGTCGTCCAGGGTCAGGTCAACAGCTGTACCTTCGTCTAACCAGCGAAAGCTGTTATAGAACGGATCTTCCATATTGAGATTCGTCGAAGGCAAGCCCGCTTGAAACCCCGACACTTGCACTTATGGCCCTTAGCTTTGGGTATATATACTATTTCAAGTGCTGACGAGGCAGCGGTCCCGACAGTAGTAAGTAGTAATGTCGATAATCACGATGAACCGTGGAAAAGGTGGGCTTGGGCCTCAAAGGGGTTATGAGATATTCCAGCCGGGCACTAATTTCGGCGAGGAGCGCTTCAATAAGAGAGGAATTGGAGAAGGAAAGGATAAGAAGCACTGGCAAAGCAAATTGGCCAATGATGGCCAAGCCACACTCATGGCAAACATGCAGTGATCCCTCATAAGTCGTCATCCTCTTGTCAACTTATCGAAGCAAGTGTTAGATTGAAAGCTTGCGAAAACTGCTGCTGGGAGTGGTGCTAGTGGAAACCGATATGTAGACAAGAAATGGAGAGGACGTAAATGCAAAAAGCAGTCAGGAACAAAGCCAGCTCGCGCTATGCGGATAGTTTGTGGTTCAAGCGCAGTAGCTCAGGGATCAGTGGATGCTTTCCATAAATCACCCATTGCACAGCTCATCTCCGGCTCCACTGGCAAGCAGTGTGGCCGGTCGGAGTGCAGTTATTCTGACAAAGGTTCCACCTTTTTAGTGGTAAATATCGGCGCAGGAGAACTTCTGCCAGTACACAGATTTATAATGGAATTAGTATAAGAGGTTGTGTACCTGTATTAAAATTCTCTAAGTTAAACTCTAACTGACCCCTATGGAAACCTT